>CAUYQV010183083.1:0-12890 GCA_963574575.1 Galagoides demidoff
GAAAATGACATGAAGGCTGTGTTGATCAGTTTGATGGAAGTATTTCAGATTGCATGTGAAAACCCCACACTGTACCCCAGAAGTGTATTAATGTACATAGTTATCATTCAATAAAAAAATTAAAAAAAAAAAAAAGAAATGAGGTTTTGGAAAAGGGTTTCCAAAGCCCAACAAATGGAGAGATCTGTAGACAAAATATGTTGCTTATGATGAAAAGTAAAAAAAAAAAAAAAAAAAAAAAGTCAGAAAAGGCAAACCCCTGTAAGCTGACCCTAAAGGGAAACAGTGGCTTGTGCTTTGGAATTCTATCTGTGTGAAAAAAATACAGGGAGAGGATAGTGACTTAAAGCAGCCAAAGTAAAGTAAAATTCAATTAGCTTTTCATTCCCTTCTCTCCTTCCACTTTGAACTATTAGCTATACTTTTTTGTGGGGATGATTGGCATTAACATGGAAACAATAGAGAAATCACTAACCTACAATTTTCAGTGAGGATGCCTAAAAGAAGTCAATCACCATATAAAAAGCTAATAGACCAGAACTAGTGAAGTGACTCACACCTGTAATCCTAGGACTCTGAGACACCCAGGAGAGTGGATTGCCTGAGCTCAGGAGTTCAAGACCAGCCTAAGCAAGAATAAGACCCCATCTCTAAAAAAATAGCTGGGTGTTGTGTTGGGCACCTATAGTCCCAAATTAACTTCAAAAAACCAATGCTTGCAAATGCCTTCACAGCAGCCAACAGTAGAAGCTTGACAATAGGAGCATATCTTTGCTGACAGTTGCATATATTTGATGTAGTAGGAAAAAATAAATATCAACAAAATATTCTATACATAATGAAAAGTGTCTTTCAAGAATATAGGTAGGAGGGCAGAGCAAGATGGTGAACTAGAGGTATCTCCTTTATAGCCATTTATGGTGAAACTAGGGAGAAAGGTCTCCAGCCACTTCTGGCTGAGGGACCCTCCCAAGAAACATTGCTTTGGGAGGCACAGGGAGGCAACAGCAGACTCCAGGAGCCAACAAAGAAGTTGAGAGTAGTGGAGAACTGGCACAAGTGAGTGCTAGTGCCAGTTTAATGGCAGTTTTCAGACAGATAAGATCTGCCCTCCAGGTTTTTTTTTTTTTTTTTTGGCCTGGGCACACTTGTTGGAGTTACCTTAAGAGAGCTTGCATAGTGAGTAAGATTAAATAGTGCCCAGGGGCCAGAACTGAGCCACCAGGTGGAGCAGAGCTCACGTCATTTGGCTGCTGGCTGAGTGCAGCCATTGTGGGAGAGCTGCCTGGGAGAAACAGCCTGAAGGCCAGTTCTAGCATTTATACTGAGGTGAGCAGCCACCCATGGGGGTCTTGAGAGAAACACACTTTCCTGAGAAAGCCATTGTGTTGCCAAGGGACGCTGTTTGGAAAGGTTGAGGTGTGTCCATTAAATAGGCTGATGAAAGCTTCAGGCTCCCAACCCTATAGGGATTGAGGACAAAGAAATCAGGAAGACAGGACCAAGTCTTCGCAGCAAGATAGTGGCTTCCAGCCCCCATCTTGTATAGCTGTATCAGCATCATGATTATCATCTCATAGCCCAGAACATCACCTGTAGTCCAGGTAATATGTGGCAATATTTTTTTTCTTTTTTTTTTCAATTTTTTTCTCCTAGATTTTTCTTTTATTTTGTATTTATAATTTTTTCATTGTTTCTTTTGTCAATAGTAAGGGGTCCATTTTGCTACAGTTTGTCTGTTCCTTTTATTATTTCCCCCCCCCCATTTTTCTTAAGGTTTTTTCTTTGTATCGTTTGTTTTCATTTGCCATATTTTAATGTTTCCATTTTTACTTTCTTCAATAATAAAGGCTTAATTTTGCTATGGTTTCTCTTTTTTCTTTTCTTTTTAGCCATTTATTCTTTCTTTTCTTTCTATTTCTCTCCTTTTCTCTCTTGTTTTGTAAAAATTTTTCTACTTTTCTTATCTTTCCCACAAAAATTTCTCAAGTAACAACTAATATCTATTCCCATTTTTCTACATCTTATATAATTTTATTTTTAATTTTCTTTATATTCTTTTATTATTATTTTATCTTTTTTCTGATCTGTTTTCATTCTTGGTCTATCTATATTCCATTTATGAGACAAAGCCTCAGTCTAAAGCCTGGGCTGGAGTGACAAAGCATTTGGCCTGGCTCAGGGAGACCTTGATGCCCTGGTCTAAGGGATCCTTCTAACTTTGGCCTAGGAAAACACTATTTGTAGGTTCCCACCCCAATATATTGCTTTTTTTTTTTTCTTCTTTGTTTGGTGAAGATGGGGTCTTTTTGCTCAGGATGGTAAGGAGTTCCTGACCTTGAGAGACTGACCCATTCTAACCCCCAGAGGCCGGGACTTACAGGTGTGGGTCAAACCACCCTGGTCAACACCACTATTACTCCTGTTGCTCTTTCTGTGCCTTTCTTCTTTTTGTCAATCTTTTCCTTAACTCTCCATTTTCTTTTTATTTTCTCTTTTGCTATCTTTTCTCCCTTTTTGCTCTTCACTCTTTTCTTCCTTTTGGTCCTATACCAAAAAGACAGCAACAAAGTAATCTAAAGAGAAAGCAACAAGTTAATCTAAGGAGAAAGAGGAAGTGAAAGGAAAAAGTAGGGGAAGGAAATGGACAAGAAGAAAACACATGTGAAGAGGAATCAGAAGAAAAATCCTGGCAACATGAAAAACCATAACAGAGCAACCCCCCACCAAGGGATCATGAGGTAGCTACTGCAGAGGATTTTACCTATAAGGAAATGATAGAAATGACAGAAAAGGATTTAAAATAAGGATTTAAACAATGAAGGAAATTGTGAGAATGTGGAAAATAACCAAAAGGAAATCCAAAAACAAAACCAAATAAGGGATACAACAAGATATAAAGAATATAGAAAGGATGTAGTGGAGCATAGGGAAATGAAAGCTCAATCAGGGTACTTAAAGATGCAGTAGAAGATATCAATATCAACAACAGATTAGACCATGGAGAATAAAGAATCTCAGAGCTAGAGGATAAAGCTCTTGAGCTACACAGATAAAGAGGCAGAAAAGAATAGAGAAAAAGTGGAACATTCACTTAGAGAATTATGGGACTTCACAAAGCATTCAAACATATGAACTATAGGTATCCCAGAGGGGGAACAAGAACACTCCAGAGGAATAAAAGCCCTACTGGAACATATCATAAATGAAAATTTCCTGAGTGTCACCAAAGACTCCACCAAATGGGGACATCCAACCCCAGGTCATTTCACCTCAAACAGAATTCTCCAAAACACATTGTCATGAATCTGTCCAAAGTCAATATGAAAGAGAAAATTATGCAAGTGGCCAGGAGTAAGCTTCAATTGACCTATATGGGAAGATTCATCAGGGTGACAGCAGACTTCTCAACTGAAACTTTTCAAGCCATAATAAAATGGTCATCTACATTTAGCCTTCTTTTTTTTTTTTTAAGACAGAGTCTCACTTTGTCACCCTGAGTGCCATGGTGTCACAGCTCACAGCAACCTCAAAATCTTGGGCTTAAGCGATTCTCTTGCCTCAGCCTCCCAAGTAGCTGGGACTACAGGTGCCTACCACAATGCCCAGCTATTACATTTAACCCTCTTAAACAAAACAATTTTCAGTCCAGCATTCTATATCCTGCTAAGCTAAGCTTTAAAATTGATGGAGAAATTAAATATTTTACTAATATGAAAACATTGAGGAAATTTGCCACAACAATATGAGCTCTACAGGAAATACTTAGACCTAATCTCCCCTCTGACCATCACAATGAACCACCAGGAAAGTAAACACCCACAGACTAAATGACAAAACCTAGCTTCCACAATGAAACAAAGGATAAACCTAAGCAGTGGACTGTCACAAAACAAGATGAATAAAACTCTACCACACTTATCAGTTCACTCAATAAACACATTAATGGCTTGAATTCTCCATTGAAGAGGCGCAGGCTGGCTGCTTGGATAAAAAGTACAAGCCATCCATATTCTGTCTCGAGGAAATACACCTAGCATCGAAGGACAAAACAAAACTCAGGGTGAAGGATGGAAAACAATATTTCTGGCAAATGGAAACCAGAAAAAAGGAGGGGGCCACTATCATATTTTCAAGTGGATTTAAAGCAACTAAACTCAAAAAAGACAAAAATGGACTGGTCAAGGGAAAAATACATCAAGAGGACATTTCAATTATAGATATTTATGCGTCCAAGTTAAATGCTCCCAGATTATGAAACAGGCCTTAATTGGTCTGGGTAATATGATAGGATATAACACCATAATAGCAGGGGAATTTAACACCCTTATTAGGGAGCTAGACAGATCCTCTGAACAGAAATTAAATGAAGATACAAGGGCCTTAAACGTAACCCTAGAACAAATGTGTTTAATAAACATATTCAGAACACACCATGCCAAAGCTAAGGAATATATGTTCTTCTTGTCAGTGCCTGGAATATTCTACAAAATAGATCATATCCTAGGACACAAATCACACCTCAGCAAAATTAAAAGAATATCAATTATACCTTGTATCTTTTCAGACCACAAGGCAATAAAGATGGAACTCTATTCCAAGAGAAATTTTTATCCCCTCACAGAGGCATGGAAAATAAATAACCTTATGCTGAATGACAGTTGTATCAAGAAAGAGATAAAGGGGGAAATTATTAACTTCCTGAAAGATAACAATAATGAAGACATAAGCTACTGAGACATGTGAGAAACACTGTAAAAGCAGTCCTAAGAGGGAAATTTATTGCATTGTATGCCTACATCCAAGAAAACAGAAATAACCTAATATGAATCAATAACCTAATGAATCATCTTAAAGAAATGGAAAAGGAAGAGCTATCCAATCCGAAACCTAGCAGAAAAAAAGAAATCACAAAAATTAAATCAGAAATAAATGAAAGTGAAAACAAAAGAATCATTCAAAATTATGAAACAAAAAGTTGGTTCTTTGAAAGGATAAATAAAATCGATAAACCATTGGCCAGTTTAACTAGAAATAGAAAAGCAAACTCTTTAATAACCCAATCTGAAACAAAAAGGGGGCATAACAATGGATACCACAGAGATACAAGAGATTATCTCTGACTATTACAAAAAACTTTATGCCCAGAAATTTGACAATGTAGAGAAAATGGGCCAGGTGCAGTGGCTCACACCTGTAATCCCAGCACTTCAGGAGGCCAAGGTGGGCAGATTGTCTAAGCTCAGGAGTTCAGGACCAACCCAAGTTCGAGAAAGATACCATCTCTAAAAATAGCCAGGTGTTGTGGCAGTTACCTGTAGTCCCAGCTAATTGGGAGGCTGAGGCAAGAGAATCACTTGAGCCCAAGAATCTGAGGTTGCTGTGAGCTATGATGCTACAGTTCTTTACCAGGGGCAACAAAGTAAGACTCTGTCTCAAAAACAAACAAACAAACAAACAAACAAACCAACAAACAATGTGGAGAAAATGGATCAATGTCTGGAATCATACCACCTCCCTAGACATAACCAGGAAGAAATAGTTCTCTTGAACAGATCAATATCAAGCAGTGAGATTGAAGAAACAATAAAAAAGCTTCCAACAACAACAACAAAAGGTGTCACACAAGAATTCTATCAAACCTTCAAAGGGTGTAGGCTTATTACCTACATTGCAGAGCCTATTACAGAACACTGAGAAGGAAGGAACCTTTCTCAACATGTTCTATGAAGCAAACATCATCTTGATTCCAAAACCAGGAAAGGATCCAACTAAAAAAGGAGAACTACAGACCAATTTCACTAATGAATATCAATGCAAAAATATCCAACAAAATATTGGCTAATAGTTTGCAGCTACACATTAAAAAATTGTATATCACAATCAAGTAGGCTTCATCCCAGGGGTGCAAGGTTGTTTTAACATAAGCAAACTCATAAACATACTTTACCATATCAAGAGAAGCAAAAATGAAGACCATATGATCCTCTCAATAGATGCAGAAAAAGTATTTGATAAAATTCAGCATCCTTTTCTAACAAGAACACTTAAGAAAATAGGTGTGGCTAGTATACTTCTTAAGCTGATTGAAACCATTTCTGAGGCACTCACAGCTAGCTAATATCATACTGAATGGAGTAAAACTCAAAGCTTTTCCACTTAGAATCAGAACAAAACACGGATGTCCACTATTACCTCTGCTATTAAACATAGCTCTTGAGAGTCCAAACAACTGCTGTGAGGAGCTGTGGGCATGAAGGAAGAGAAGGAGCACAGGCCTAAGGAGAAGTGAGTAACCTTGACAACGTCCCTGGGGACCACATGCAGTAGCAGTGGGACCTCAGGAGACAGCACTAAAGGAGAAGATAAGCAGGATGGAAACAAGGAGAAGAAAGAGGCTCTGAGCAAGGTGATATTTTGAAGATTATCTCCCACTTTGACCAAGTAGCAGCTTCAGGGAAATCTCCAACCCATGCCTGGACATGATTATTTTGAGTGTTTTCCCCTAATGATACTAGTCTCTATACTCATATGTATGCCAGAGTATAAAGCAACATTAAAAACCGAGAGGATGGGCTCAGCACTTGTGGCTCAAGTGGCTTAGGCACCAGCCACATACACCTGAGCTGGTGGGTTTGAATCCCTCCTGGGCCTGCCAAACAACAATGACAGCAGCAAACAAACAAAAAAAAAAATAGCCAGGCATTGTGGCAGGCACCTGTAGTCCCAGCAACTTGGGAGGCTGAGGCAAGAGAATCACTTAAGCCCAAGAGTTTGAGGTTGCTGTGAGCTGTGATGCCACAGCACTCTATTGAGGCTGACATAGTGAGACTCTATCTCAAAATAAGTAAATAAATAAATAAATAAAAACTAAGAGGACATCATTTTGTTCAGGGATCACTTTGATGGTTTTGCATTGCTTGACAATAAAGATCAGGAAAATCCTGCTATAGTAGAATTTGCATCTTTTCGAAAAGCTGCAAAAAAAGTAGACTAAGAAAAACAATACCAGAGTTGGGACTATCAGTGATGATCTAGAATATAGAAAATTTTTGGAAAGTTGTGCCATAGATAATGAGAAGATGACATCTACTGCAGAGATGCTACTAGAGGAAATAGAAGCAAAAAATAGAGAACTAATAGCTAAAAAGACTACCTCACTTTTGAGCTTCCTGAAAAACAAGCAGAGAATAAGAAAAGAGAGAAGAATGATGGAGGTGCAAAAGAGAAAGAAAAGGACAAAGAGAAGAAGAAAGGAGAAAATGGAAAGAATAAGAAATGAAAATGGAAAGACATAGAAAAGCTGAAGAAGATTGACAGAGTTCTGTAAAGGGAAAACATAAATGACAAATCAAAGATTAAGCTGCTCAAGAAGTCAGAAAAAGGATATGAAAAAGAGTTGGATAAAAGAAAAGAAAATGAAACAAAACAAGAAATTGGACAAAGACAATCTGAATGATGAAAGGGCCAGTGGGCAAAGTTGTACATTGACCAAGCAGTCTAATAGTGAACTTAAAGATGAAAAACCAGAGAGAATTGCAGAGAGTGGCAGAGACTACCGAGAGAGGGAATAGGATTATGAAAAAGATCAAGGGTGCATACTTCAAGAAAGAAAGAGTGACACAGCAAGAAGAAGAGCATCATAGGCAGAAGGAGCATTATGAGAAAGAGATTTCTAAAAGCAAAGAAGAAGAAATTAAAAAAGAAAAAGAAGCACTTTGGGATAAAGGAAAGAAGAATGAAAGTACAGAATCAATAGGCAGCTCAGACAAAATGGAAAAGAAAGAAGAAGTGGTTAAAAGAGATACACAAGGGGCAGTGCCTGTGGCTCAGTGGGTAGGGTGCCAGCCCCATGTACCGAGGGTGGTGGGTTTGAACCCAGCCCCAGCCAAACTGCAACAAAAAAATAGCTGGGCATTATGGTGGGTGCCTGTAGTCCCAGCTACTCGGGAGACTGAGGCAAGAGAATCACTTAAGCCCAAGATTTTGAGGTTGCTGTGAGCTGTGACACCATGGCACTCAGGGTGACAAAGTGAGACTCTGTCTTAAAAAAAAAAAAAAAGAGGGAGAGAGAGAGAGAGACATTGCACAAGAAACAAGGATTGTAGGCCAGGTGTGGTGGCTCATGCCTGTAATCCCAGCACTTTGGGAGGACAAGACGGGTGGATTGCCTAAGCACAAGTTCGAGACCAGCCTGAGCCAGACTGAGACCTCATCTCTAAAAATAGCCATGGGTTGTGGAAGACACCTTTGCAGTCCCAGCCACTTGGGAGGCTGAGGCAAGAGAATTGCTTAAGCCCAAGAGTTTGAGGTTGCTGTGAGCTGTGACTCCACAGCACTGTACCAAGAGTGACAAAGTGAAACTGTCTCAAAATAAATAAATAAATAACAAAAAATAAATAACAACAAGAAACAAGGATTGCCCACCAATGCAGCTTTACCAACCAGGAGCTCACAGCCGAAATTGACTCTGTCCCCCTGATGACAACACCAAGTCCAGAGATTGAGCAATAGAAAAGAAGCAGGAAAATGGTATTAGCCATAGAAAATAAGTGGGAGAAGAGTGATAAGTCTGAATGGCCTTAGGGGTCCTGACTGTCTAGGCAGTCAAAGAGCAAGTGTTGAGTGATCCAGAAGTGCCCTCAGGGCAAAGGAATAGAGAAAAATAAAGGGAGTCCTTGTGCTGATGGGGTACATAGCAAAGGAGTATGTTTTGTATCAAAGCAGGAATCTCATTTGTAGGTTTAGAACTGAAAGTACAATTTCATTGTTTTTGCAACTTCTTTAAATCAATTTTAACATATTAGAAAATGATGGCAAGAACATGCATTATAATTTACAGGAGGGAAATGTCAAGTGAGAACTTGAATATGTATGACATAAGAAAATAATAAGAATTGGTTCTAAAACAAAACATGTTGTTAACCCTGCATTGAATTTTCTTAATTTGGGTGGAGCAGAGTCGCTTCGAAGTCTTATTCAGATCTAGTTATATTGTATTGTTGTTTGTAACTGTTGACTTTGTGTAGTGTAGAAGCAACAAGCATGTCATTGTAGTACAAGAACAGTGAAGGATATAACAGGTTTGTTGATGTAGAAATTGAAATAGTCATGTTATGTCTATATCCAATGTCCTAATGTTTAGGATTAGTTTTAGTTTTCTGTTTGCTTATCTGAGTTTGGTGTAAAGAATATTTTAAAAACATCTCATTTTGCCTTTAGTATTTTTTCTATTAGGTAAAATATAGTGCTCATTTGGTTCTTGACAATCCAGTCTTTGTTTTATCTTAGGTCTCCTGATCTGAGTGGGTATCTTCTCTAGTAAGGAAAGTGCACCAAAATCTGTTCCTGTTACCAACTTTTAGTCTTCACTTGTCTTGTATTAATGTCAATAAATATCAACAGCACTAAAACAAACAAAAAACAAACAAACAAATAAATATACCTCTGAAAGTTCTAGCCAATGCAGTCAGGCATGAAAGTGATATGAAAGGCATCCAAATGTGGGTAGGGGAGATCAAACTTTTTTTTATTTTAGACACAGAGTCTCATTTTGTTGCCCTCAGTAGAGTGCTGTGCAGTCAGAGATCATAGCAACCTTCTGCTCTTGGGCTTAGGCAATTCTCTTGTCTCAGCCTCCCAAGTAGTTAGGACTACAGGTGCCCGCCACAATGCCTGGCTACTTTTTGTTGCACTTTGGCCGGGGCTAGGTTCAAACCTTCCAGACTTGGTATATGTGGATGGTGCTGTAACCATTGGGCTACAGGTGCTGAGCCAGGAAAAACTCTTAATGTCAGACTGGGGAAAGATTTTATGAAGAAGACTTCAGTGGCAATCACAACAACAAAAATAAACAAATGGAACTTAATTAAGGTGAAAAGCTTCTGCCCAGCCAAGGACACAACAAGTAAAGCAAAAGTCATCCTTCAGAATGGGAAAAGATATTTTCATTTTATGCATCTGACAAAGGGTTGATAACTAGAATCTACAGAGAACTCTAATCAAGAAAAAAAGGGTAAACAATCCTATCTACCACTAGGCAAGAGACATAAACAGAAGCTTCTCTGAGGAAGAAAGACAAATGACTAACAAACATTTGAAAAAATGCTCATCACCCCTGATTATCAGAAAAATGCAAATCAAAACAACCCTGAAATATCACTGAACCCCAGTGAGAATAGCTCACATCGCAGTCTCAAAGCTGCAGATGCCGGCATGGATATGGAGAGAAGGGAACACCTTTACACTGTTGGTGGGACTGCAAACTAATACAACCTATTTGGAAGAAAGTATGGAGAATACTTAAAAAATTCAAATTAGGGGCCACGCCTGTGGCTCAGTGAGTAGGGCACTGGCCCCGTATACTGAGGGTGGTGAGTTCAAACCTGATCCTGGCCAAATTGCAAAAAAAATAGCTGGGTATTGTGGCAGACGCCTGTAGTCCCAGCTACTCTGGAGGCTGAGACAGGAGAATCACCTAAGCTGAAGAGTTGGAGGTTGCTGTGAGCTGTGATGCCACAGCACTCTACCGAGGGCAATAAAGTGAGACTCTGTCTCTAAAAATAAAAATAAAAAAGAATTCAAATTACGCCTCCCATTTAGTCCCACAATCCCACTAGACATATCTACACAAAAGAAAAAAATCATTTTATCATAAGGATATTTGCACTAGATTGTTTACTGCAGCAGATATACACATATATCTAGAGAGAGAGAGAATTTCTAAAATAAGGAAACAACCTAAATGCCCACAGACCCAGGAATGGATTCACAAGCTGTGGTACATGTATACCATGGAATACTATTCAGCTATTAAAAAAGATGGACACTTTACATCTTTTGTGTTAACCTGAATGGAGCTGAAACACAGTCTTCTTAGTAAAGTATCATAAGAATAAAGAAGCAAGAATCCAAGGTAGTCAGTTCTAATATGAAGCCAATAGATGATCTAATAGACACCCAAGTAAGAGAAAAAATTTGAATCAATTCAAGAAGGGGGAACCAGGGAGTGGGGAGTGGGGAAAAAGAGAGGGGGATTGCTGTGTTCCTAATGGGCACAATGTTAAGGTGTATGATATATGTCTTGGGGCAGGACACAGCTGCAGGAGGAACTCTACCTAACAAATGCAAACATTATAACCTAATTCTTTGTATCCTCAAGTTAACCTGAAACAATAAAAAAAAAAAAAAGAATAAGTTTGGTGTCTGTAGCACAGCAGTTATGGTGCCAGCCACATACACCAAGGCTGGTAGGTTCAAACTTGTCCTGGGCCTGCCAAACAACAATAATAACTACAACCAAAAAAAAAAAAAAGCCAGGCATTGTGGCAGGTGTTTGTAGTCCCAGCTATTGGGAGGCTGAGGCAAGAGAATTGCTTCAGCCCAAGAGTTTGAGGTTTCTGTGAGCTGTGATACCTCAACACTCTAATGAGGGCAACTGGTGAAATTCTGTCTCAAAAAAAAAAAAAGAAAAAAAAAAAGGATAGTCACTTCATATTTGTTAAGGGTAACATTCAACATGATGAGATTTCAATTATTAACATTTATGCACCCAACTAGAATGCGCCTCAATTTATTAGAGAGACTCTAACAGACATGAGCAACTTGATTTCCTCCAGCTGCATAATAGTCAGAGATTTTAACACTCCTTTGATAGTGTTGGATAGATCCTCCAATAAAAAACTAAGCAAAGAAATTTTAGATTTAAATGATCCATTCAACATTTGGATTTAACAGATATCCACAGAACATTTTATCCTAACAAAACTGAATACACATTCTTCTCATCAACCCACAGAACATACTCCAAAATTGATCACATCATAGGTCACAAGTTAACTTCAGCAAATTTAAAAGAATAGAAATTATTCCTTGCATCTTTTTGGACCATCATGGAATAAAAGTTGAACTCAGTAACAACAGGAATATGCATACTAATACAAAAACATGAAAGCTAAATAACCTTATGCTGAATGATAGCTGTGTCACAGGTGAGAGTAAGAAGGAAATTACCAAATTTTTGGAACAAAACAATAATGAAGGTATGAATTATCCAAACCTCTGGGATACTGCAAAGGTAGTCCAAAGAAGGAAATTTATAGCACTGTAAACCTTCCTCAAAAGAACAGAAAGAAAGGAAGTTAACAACTGAATGGGACATCTCAAGCAACTGGGAAAAAAAAAGAACATTCCAATCCCAAACACAGCAGAAGAAAAGAAATAACCAAAATTAGAGCAGAATTAAATAAAATTGTAAACAAAAGGATTATATAACAGATCAATAAATCAAAAAGTTGATTTTTTGAAAAGGTCAATAAAATAGATAAACCTTTGGCAAACCTAAACAGGAAAAAAAGAGTAAAATCTCTAATTTCATCAATCAGAAATGGTAATGATGAAATAACAACAGACTCCTCAAAAATTTAAAAAATCCTTAATGAATAAGAAACTTTATTCTCAGAAATATGAAAATATGAAGGAAATTGACCAATACTTGGAAGCATGCCACCTTCCAAGACTTAACCAGAAGGAAGTGAAAATGTTGAACAGGCCTATATCAAGTTCTGAAATAGCATCAACTATAAAAATCTCCCTAAAAATAAAAGCCTGGGACCAGATGGCTTCACATTAGAATTCTATCAAACCTTTAAAGAGGAACTAGTACCTATATTACTCAACCTTTTCCAAAAAATATAAAAAGAAGGAATACTACCCAACACATTCTATGAAGCAATCACCTTGATCCCCGAACCAGGAAAAGACCCAACAAGAAAAGAAAATTATAGACTGATATCACTAATGAATATTGATGTGAAAATATTTAACAAGATCCTGACAAACAGAATGCAGCAACACATCAAACAAATTATAGACCATGACCTAGTGGGTTT
>CAUYQV010183089.1:0-18320 GCA_963574575.1 Galagoides demidoff
TCCCAGCTACTTGGGAGGCGGAGGCAGGAGACTCGCTTGAGCCCAGGAATTGGAGGTTGCTATGAGCTGTGATGCCATGGCACTCTACCCAGGGGGATAGCTTGAGGCTCCGTCTCAAAAAAAAAAAAAAAAAAAAAAAAGATGTTCTTAAACAGGTGCAGCAGACAATGGAATATTATTCAGCCCTGAAAACAAGTGAGCTATCAAACAAGAAAGACATACAAGAAACTTACATGCATATTAGCAAGCTGATCTCAAAAGCCTACATGCCATACAATTCTGACCACATGACATTCTGGAAAAGGCAAAACTATACAGACAATGAAAACATTAGTTGGGGTTCAGGGAAGGAAGGGAGGAATAGGAAGACAGGGGATGGTAGGGCAGTGAAACGACTTCGTGATTCTATAATGGTGGGTACATGCTGTTTGGCCAATCCCACAGAAAGTACAACACAGGAGTGAATCCTGATGTAAACTGTGGACTTTGGGTGAGGAGGAACTATCAGTGTAGGTTCGTCAATTGTGACAGGTATACTACTCTGGTGAGGAATGTCACAGGTGATATTTGGGAAATCCTATACTGCATGTTCAATTTTTCTGGAAGCTTCTCTGAAAAATAAAGTCAATTAAAAAAAATAGCACCAAGTCCCTTTCTCTGGCCTGTAGCGTGTCTGTGCCCAATAGACCCTTTGAGACCGAGAGGTCTGGGATAATAAGCATCCCATGAGTCTGGAAGCAGCTATGTTAACCTTCTTCAGGCTTAGAATAATGCTGGGTAACCTTAGGTGGTAGATAAATGCCTAACTTTGCTGACTCTTTATCCTCTCTTGCTTTTGCTAAGGGTCAGGTACAGGGGTGGCCCTGAGAGAGACTGTTTTCCCTGGCATAGGTTGCACCTGACAAGTGTCGTCAGAGGAGACTCCTCTTTGTCCTCTTTGTCCAGTTGCTATACTTGGGATCATCACTTACTGAACCGTGCAGCAATTCAGTGCTGCCCCCTTGGGCTCCTGAACCAAATTGGAATGCTTACTTTGCCATTATTTGTCCCCAAACTTCTCCCATTCTTATTGTGATTTTCAATTTTTATTTCTTATCACCTCCTTTTTTCTCATGCTCTTAGCTGTCACTCCCTGGCAAGTACAGGTTCCTAAATTATTTTTCTTCCTTTCAAGTTATTACTGCTAAGATCTGAGTTGGGGAATTAGATAATCAAGAATGTTAGAATTGGGTATGGCCTTGAAACAAGAAATTAAGTAAATCATAAAGAGGGCAAAGTGAGACTAGAGTGGATGGATTTCTGATGAGAAATACATGTAAGCCCTTAGCTTATGGCATGAGATTACATACACGTATTTTCCTTCTTGGTTCTTAGCTATGTGCTATATCATAGAGAGGAATGAAGAAATAACGTATTGATTTGAGAGATGATTCTTCAGATACCTTCCCCAGAAAGATTACCATCTACGATTTCAATATAAGACTGCAGAGATGTCTGGCAGGCCCTGTATAGGCTCCATTATTACAGTTTTTCTTACCTCTGCTCCCTGGAAGGCAGGTGAGTAATTGAGGAAGATTTAGACAATATGGGCATTCTATCCTTTGGGGGGGGCACTTTCTCATAATCCTTTTCTTGGTGGAGGGGAGGAAGAGTAGTCAGGTGATAGAACTCAACACACTGAAGTGACTTTGAGGTAAAATACAAATTATTTTCATAGGGAGTTTGGTAAGGGGTGGGCCACTCAGCTATTCAGAATATGTACTTCTCTCAAGCACTGCCTGTCCCACATCTTCTCACAGTGCCTTTAACGGGGTCAAGACCATGTTGAGGAGATGATAGAACCAGTTGAGATTAAATTAGATCCCCATCAGTAGAATCTCCGATTTACACTGCATGGGAGACAGAACAAATGCCTCCCTCAGAAGACCCCACTTCCCACTTCTGCCGGTTTTCTCCATGTATTGTGCTATGGAGCCAGGAGAATTAAATCTAGGTGATCAATAGTTCTAGTATCCCCTTTGCAGGAGCCAGGATACTTTTCCTTGAGCCTTAGAAATGGCACAGCTTTCTCTAGCTCAGAAGAATTTGTTGATAGTGTGAAGTAGGAGGACACTTCCCAGTTACATCACCCTCCTGTGTCTGTCAGCCTTCCTCATCATCTCATCTCAATACATGGCACCACATCCATCCACCCAGTTGCTCCAGTAAGTCTTGGTTCATTCTTAACTCACGTCTGTCTCTCAAACCCCATATCTATCAATTCTTGACAGTTCTGTCTCCAAACTATGTCTTCAGTCCATCTCCATTCTTCTCCTAAGGGATCACCTGGTCCATCTTCACTGCTTTTCTAGAAGTCTGTGGGAGTCCACCAGCTGGTCTCCCTGCTCTCTATCAATCCCTCTCCAGGAAGTTCCCAACCAGTAAGCAGAGGGATAATATAAAACCTTAAATTGGCTCATGGCATCCCATCGTTTTCACCTGTCAGATGGCTTTGCCTCACAGAACAAAATACCAAGACCTTCCTGTGGCCTATAAACTCGTGTGTCATGGCCCTGCTTACTGCTCTGACTTATTCCAGCTGAAATGGGCTTCTTGGTGTTTCTTAAACGTGCTCGTCTGTTCCCCAGCTCAGGGTCTTTGACTTGTTTTCTCTTTTGCCTGAACTCTTCCCTGAGGGCCCCATGGCTACTTCTCACTTGCTCACCCTTCAAGTTAGGTTCAGAGATCACCTCTTCAGAGATGCTTTTCTTGACCCCTTGGTCTGCATGAAGTACTTCTCTGCATTTTCTCTAAGTGCACCAGGGAACTTACTATAGCTTGTATAGTTCTATTCCCTTGACATTATCTGTTTGCTTCCCAGACTGTGTATTTTAGGAGGGTGGGACTGTGTCTTTCATGATCACTACTGTCCCCCCCATTCCTAGTCTATCTGTTCCTGGAGCTGTTATAACATAGTGCACAAACTGGGTGGCTTAAAACAATAGGCATTTATTCATCTATTAGGATAGTCAAGAATCCTGACGAGGTCCTCAGTGGAAAGTTATTACCACATTAGGACCAAAGGGACAGGGCAGGAAAGAATGTTAATGGAGCCATATAAGAGCTGAAGCTATGGAAGGGGCCACCTACAGGCAGGAGCTGTAGTCACAGAGAAATAGGACTGAGACAGGGAGGGAGCCAAGGAGGAAGTACCCAAACTGCTCTTCTACCCTTCATCTACTGGTGCTTCCAACTGGCAGAACACAACCAGAGCCCAAGGAAAAGGGAGCTTGTGGGTGCTGCCCATAGATATCAGCCCCCTGGGGCACAAGGCTAGGAAAAGAATAGGGTGTGGGGCTGGGGTGGAGGTGAATGGATACCAACCAACTGAGCAGGTTACTAGCAATGCCTCCATTGGAAGAATTAGAGAGGCAAAGGGGACTTCAATTGGTCTAAATGTAAGTCAACAATGAGTAAGAAACCCAGGGTTGGTCTCTCCTTCCCTTTCTTCCCTACCAGTTCCACCACCACCCCCAAGTAACCAGGTAAGACTGCCAAATGGTTTCCCTGCATCCTCAGCCTGCGGTTGTCACCCAGCTGCTGGAAGTGAAGATGCTGAACCAACGGTAGAGCGAGAGACTTGCAGAGAGCAGGGGCTAAAGGCCACCGAGACGTTAACAAGGACCAGGGAGCGGAATCTCAGCAAGAACTTTAATTCTGCTGTGGGTTTCACGGTTCAGTCTCTGCCACTGCCACAGGGTTAAAAAGAAAAAGATAACTTTAGCTTTTTCCTTGCAAGTTGGAACCAAGAAAAGAATGAGAACTGGAGTGGTCTTTCTCAGCACAGCTGCATGCTTGAACTCTAGTGACAGGAAAGGCCACCCCAGCTGAAAACACAGATTACACGGCTCCTCTGGGCACCCAACCATCTCAATTCAATGAACCTTCTTTTCTCTTAGCAAAGTGCATCCCTGTGGCCCTGGGATGGACACATTTTACAATAAATAAAACAGCTTTATACTTTTCTCACCATTGTTTTATTTTAATAACCACTTGAATTTAGGAGTTTTGTTCTATTTACAGGAAGAATAAAATATGTATTAGAAATGTTAGAAAGGATAAGTTGCATCCCTGCAAAGCACTAAAATAAGAACAATTTCATTCCGTCCTGTGTCTCCTCCACATGCTGTCTCGTCCTTTCCTGAGCAGTGGGGAGGCTCTCCCTTCCCTCCTTACAGACATGTGGTAATGCCAGCTTTGCCCTATTTTGTCTCTGACCCTGTGAACTCTGTGGCCTTGGATGTCTTCAGGGCAGGATCTCACTTTATTAGGCAGGATAATCACTTAGTCTTGCTCACACTCCACTGTGTTGTTGGGCTAAGGCAGAACATCTTCCCGTGTCTATTGACAGCTCTATGGGAGCAGCACGTGTCTGGGGTGGATGATCCACTTTGTCCAGATTGTGGGATGAGCCCTCTGTTTGTTGTGAATAACTTCAGAGGACCAGTGCAATGGTGCGTGCCAATCCCCTAATATGAGGGATCAACTGGACAGCACAGAAGCATGGCATGGCAGGCACCAGGCACCAGCCTGAGATCAGGGTCAGGGGCTCCTCCCTTACTTAGTAACCTCAGGTCTTGAAATGCTCTGAAGAACCATCATACTTTTTCTTCCCAATGGCTACACCTTCAAGGTTTTGATGATTTTAATAGTACATAAAACTTGCTCATTGCAAAATTTCAGACAATTCAAGATTGTGTGAAATAGCAAGGGAAATTCCTTTATCATTTCAACCCACAGAGTTAACAACTTTTCAGAGTTTGCAGAGGATACATCCCAATTTTTTTGATGCCTGTATAAAATACAAATGTATACATGTGCATACGCCTTAAAGTGGGGTTCAAACCTGGGCACACTTTCCTGCATCCTACTTATTTTACTTCAGAATATATGGGCAATCCGACTTTCACACATAATACTCATCTGAAAGGATGTTCAAAAGATATGCAAAAGTGAATAACAGATACACATTTTGTAAGGTAATTACAACCCCAGAGATCTGAATTATTCTGGCATCTTGTTCACATTCTTTCAGTTTGTTCCTATACTTTGCAGTTAATCACCAAGTTCACCAGCTTGAGTTCAGTGAGTAGCAAATCAAGGCCAATGACTTTCTTCTTGCAGTGCTCCAGTGATTTCTTTGTTTTAATTTTATGAAGTATATGCTACTATATAGACCTGGTTATCTCAAAAACATTTTTGTTTCTTTTCTTATTATTCACTTTTATAAGACAACAAGGGCTTGATGCAATAAAGTATTAGCGGGTAATTGTATAACCCTGTCCTCCTGTGCAGACAGAGATGGCTGTGCTCCTTCAACTGGGTTAAGGGATGGCTGGCAGTGACATCTCGCAAAACTTGAATATGCATCCTCCTGCTAAATCCTGGAGATCTAAATCAGGCATTTGGATGGTGACTTAGAGGGTCTCCAGGTGTGGGGTACAGATGTGTGGTCTGGTCAAAAGTTGAAATGATAAACTCAAAGGTCAAGTATAGTGGGTGCTTTCCAGCCAGCTATGTTGCCGTAAGGGTCTCACGGAAAAGCAATGTCGCGGAGAATAAGCACGCTTATTGAAATTGTGTTTTAAATAAAGGTGACCATGTGCTCGCTCAGGCAAAATGGTGAGCTTCTTTATTTGCAATTGGTTTATATAGGGAATTCTGTACATGTGCATATGACCTCATTGATCCATTTAAATATCATGTGACTACCTAGTGATTAGCTTCCTATAATCCACTCAACATATACCTTTTGACATTACCCTTTCAACATAACCCAATTTAACATAACTTAGTGGAGAACATGTTGTTAACCATTACTTCTTTGTTCTTATCTAATGATGCCTGAGGCTATGGAGGAACAAGATAGATTGAATACCTGCCCTTGCTGGCTTTGCATTTGGAGGCTGTTACTTCAGATCTTTGAACAAGGCATAAAGAAATTCTTGGGCATACAGGAATTTGTGTGCAAACCTCTGCTCCCATGTAGGCCTTAAGTCAGGGGGGGTTTGCTGGAATCTTTTATAAGGAATTTTCAGGCTGGACTTCTCAAAAGCCTTTCACGAGCCCAAGATTCATCTGTGCCATTAGATACCTGTATGCATTGGGTAAATTTCTCTTCTCTTGAGGTCCCCAAGCACATTTTCATTCCTGGACCCATCAGCAAGTGACCTTCCTTACTTACCACAAATCAGGAAAGGTTACTGATGGGTATCTGGCCAGTTTTCCAAAGGGCTTTTTTATTGGCCTTATAAAGTCAACCTTAATTCCTTAACGTAGTAAATGCTATTCCAGCCGAAGCCTTGGTCATGTTAGGCTCACAACCAACCTGGCCACATGGGATTCTGCCTCAGTTTCTTAAAAGTATGCCTGCACAAAATCTTTTCACTGCACTCTCTCAAATGGCTTTTTTGGCTAGAGGCATATAGGCGTTTCGCCTATACAGCTATAGTTGACTCAGCTTATCAAAAAGAAAGGAAGCTTGTTGAAAGGAGACTGGGCAGCTCACAAAAGTGTTGGAGGACCGGAGAACTAGATTTGGGGCTCTGTTTTGAGGAACAACGAGCAAACACACACTGCAGAACTGTCCTGATGAGAAAATGCCACCACTGCTACCAGTAAGCCCGAGATGCAGCACTTGGCTTTGCTGGGAACTCATCTTTGCTGAAACTGCCCCTGCTGCTATCACCAATACCATTTGTGTCAGAAGCTCAGCTTTTCAAGTACTAAAGGAGGCTGACTCAACCACTGCTCTTGCCAGCAAAACTCCGCCCCTCTCTGAGCCCATTTTCTCACTTCCTTTGTGAAGTCTTATCTCACTGGTAGGACCAGGTTACACACCTGTGTCCTAGTGGCAAAAGAAGTTGGGAAGTGACGTATCTAGCTTCAACCTTGGGAATAAGGAATCACACGACATTTAATTCCTCAAACATTAAGAAGGATACTCAGGAGCTGCTAGGAATCTAGAAAAAAGAAGAAACAAAAAGAGATAGTCTTCTACAAGGACAAATAACTTCAGAGGGCAATTTTAAAGGTTGCCTAGTATTTCATTGCATGCATACACTATGATTTATTTGGCAAATCCCTTATTAGCATGCATGCAAATAATTTCCTTTATTTTTTGCTATTAAAACCTACATTTTAATACAATGAACATCTTTGTGTATGTATATGCACACATGTATAAATGCACAAACATGCAAATATATTTGCACACTTTAAGTTTTTTTTAGAATTAATTCTTAGGGGAATTACTAGTCATAACATTTTTAAAATCTTACATATTTATACATATTACAACTCTGTCTTCCTAAAAGCTTGTTGAAGGGCCTCTCAGCAAAGCAAGATCACTTTTACAATAGTTAAGTGCAAGGAATTTTAATAATATTCAAAGACATAAAAAAATAACATGGTCATGGTTCTATATGGCATCTATATTGGCTGGAGTATCTAGAATAAATGCAGTGGCCCCTTGGCCTACTGAGCTTAAAAGCAGAAAGTTAACTGTTAGTAATCTATGGATATATACATGGGTTTTCTATTGCTATGGGCACTAGGTGGTTGGGTCTTTGGAATTCATTTTTGCAATAATTCCCATGAGCCCTTAGTAATATTAACTCCAAGGTATTGAATTAGCAGCAAGGATAATGTAGGATAATGACTTCATGACTCTAGGAGGGGAGGAGCTACTTCAAAATGTAGTCTAGGAGTATTATGCCCCCTGTAGTTGTGCAGTACATAACCTCCACAACAGTACCTAGCACCCCTGCCAAGCAAAGTAACAATGATCAAGTGGAACTTCTTCTGATACTCTCTTTGGACTTTTAATTCATTAGTTCAAGTCAACCAGTTATGAAACATTCGGCCTGGTTTATCCCCTAGAGCACAGAGGCAGCAATGGTGACAGCTCCTAAGTATCTAAGAAATGCATCTTGAATTCTGTGACATTTTACACTCCCAGCTTTGCCCAGCGGCCAACGGTTCCTTCTTCCAAGTGACATATTGATTGTACCTACAGTGCAGGGTGAGTATGATTTTGTTCAGTATTTTGCGCTCATCATCTGTTATCCCATTCTTATTGTCATCCCAGGTCCAGACAATATCAAATTGGAAGCAGTAGTGTAGAAAATTATGAACAAATCAAAAAAGACTACAGCTGTGAAATGAATCAGGCTGGTGCTCCACACTTAGTATTTCTTCTGATGTAAATGCCCTGCTCCTTTCCTTCCCCACTGTTAGCAGGTCTCAGAGCCAAGAGTGCACTAGAATAATTAGAGATGAACTCTGACCTTGCTTTGAAGCTAGGTACAAGGCGTCCGTGAGAGCAGGAGATTCTGCTGTCCTACAAAACGTGTCACATCTTGAAGGCCACGGGGTGGTTCACCACGGTGAGGAAACAGGGATTGACACCTGGTGATTTATGTGACTATGAAAGGCAATTTCACTCTTCCAGGGCACCTGGGATGGCCCATTCCCCCAGGTTTTATGAGATTCTCATTAATCACACCCCTCCAGGTGGATTTGTGACCAAGGGGCTAATGAGAAGATGCCATGTTGCTAGTTGGCATGAATGTAGGCGCAGCTCCATCAGGGTGGGTAATTTCATGCATCATCAGAGTGAAAAGCCTTAAGGAATGGCATGTGGGCAAGGCATACCTTGTCACTGTGATAACTGTAAGGCTCCTCTGTCATTGCCCTGTCCCTATTGTCACTTTAGTGTTTGCTTAACATACTCATGGTGGAGATAAATGGGACCTGCATTTCAATGTTAATCAGAACCAGTGCAGAGTCTTTCTTTTTGGTATAAAATTTTCAGTTCTGATTTTTTTTTTTCCTAGCTCATAGAAAGTCTGGGCTTGGAGAATGGGGCTGGGGGACTGTCCCTGCCTCAGGTGCCAGTTCTTCAAAGTTTGTGGGAAAGATCACATTGGGTGATCACATTTGTCTTGCACTCAGATTCAGCCCCAGGTGGGTAGCACACAAGATAATAGATGAAAGCATGCTTATTCCACTTATTATGTCCCTCCCAAAGCTGGGCAGTCAGAGATCAGGTGGAGACAGAAGGCATTCCTTCTGAGAAAAGTCTGGTTGGAACTTCCTCTCTGCCTATTGCCCTTCCCTGCAATTGGGCTTCCTCAGATGGGCCAAGCATAGGATCCTTCCCTTCCTCCCTCAGGGATTATGCCCTGCCTGGAACTGCCTGACTTGGCTTAGAGGTCTGAGTTTGCTTTGGCATGCTCCAAGGTCAGGGTGAGGCCCCCTCTAAGGGAAGGGGGCTGTTTCACCCACCTGGAAAATCCTGCCCATTTCCAACCTCCCTTCATGGGCTTCACACATCTTCTTTTTTCACTTGAGGTTGGGAAAAACTTGATGGGACTCCAAATTTCAGCATCCCACTCATGTATAAAGCTGTCCATTCATTGAGCACCTGCTATTGCCACACTTGTCTAGGCATTAAGGATGAATCTGGAAGATGAAAGTCCAGCCCTCACAGAGTGGGGAAAGATAGACAAAAGCCAGATAAATAAGCAAAATATAGAGTATGTTGAAAAATAAGTGCTGTAGGAGAAGACCAGCAGGGAATGGGGACAGGTGACACCAGGTTGGGGAGGAGTTGAATGTTAGGAAGGCTGGTCTGGAGAGCACTCACTGAGAAGCAAGGACTGGAAGAGGAAGAAATGAGGTCCGTGGGTGCAGAGAAGGACTGGCCTCACGTGGGAGCACAGCAGAGTGTGCCAGGCACAGAGAGGTTAAGACCCATGCTGAAGAGACAACAGGGGCCCAGCCATGTGGGGCTCTGCTGGGCCTGTGAGGATCTAAGCTCTTCCCTGGAGGGAAATGAGATGTGCTGAGGGGAGGAGCAAAGAAAGGCATGCTGCAAACAGACAGCTATTTTCCAGGGTGGCACTGCTCCTGCTCTGGAAGTAGTGTCCTAGGTGAGCAAGGGAAGCAGGACCTGAGGGGGTAGCTGAGAGCTGGGGTAGCCTGCCGCAGAGGATGGCTGCACAGGCAGTGACAAGCTGCTGTCAGGGTTTGGATACACTGGAGAAGAGGAGCTAAGGTTTGCTGATGGATTAGAAGAAAAAGAAGAGGGAAGGATAACTCCAAGGCTTTCAGCCTGATTAGCTAAACAGATGGAGGTGCTATTATCTGTTTTGAGGAAGATTGAGTGGAACAGTTTTGGAGAGAGAAAGATTAGAAATTCAGGTCTGAGCCCATGAAGTCTGAGATGCCCATTAGCTATTCATGTGGAGATGCTCAAGGTGGTTGGATGCAGGAGAGAGGTTTGGGTTGGAGATGTAAGTTCCAGAGCTGCCATTTTATGCAAGGCCAAGATGAGGAAGACCTCTCCGACGTGAGTGAGACTGAGGGGAGATCTAAGGACTGAGGCCCAGAGCACCTCGATATCTACAGGAAAGAGACATAAGTGGGAACCAGCGTGGGAGACTGAGAGGGAATGGCCAGGGAGGTAGAGAGAAAACCATGGGAGTGATGGTGCCATGTCCTCAAGGAGCCCACAGCCTGGGTTTCCTGAGCACTGAGTCCTAAAGCTCACCATTGAGCTCCCACAACCCTTCTTTCCATCCCATTCATGGAGCACTCAGGCTGCTGCATGTCACTGTGGCACTTGAGCTTGACTTGCTATCTTGCTGGACTGTAAGCTCCTCAATGTCAGGCTTTTACTCTGGGACCTGTGAATCTTTGAATCTTTCTCTTACATATAGCTGGGAATCCAATAAAGATCTATGAAATAACCATTTATCCTAACAGCCCCTCAAGGTTGTTTATTCATTAATTCAGCACATTTATTGAGGGACTATTATAGGCCAGGTGCTAGCCTGGGCCACTGATGATTCAGTGAGGACAGAGTCCCAGCTCACGTGATGCCATGCTCACAGTGATTCTCCTGCCTCTTTCTCTGACCCAGGGCATTCATACCCACTTAAGTCTTAAATTGAACTCACTTGGATTCTGTTTGGGGAAGAGCAAGGAATGATGGTATTCTTCACAGTTTTTTTTTTTTTGTTGTTGTTGCAAACGATGGTCCACACACCTTCCCCCTTGTACAACAAGGATATGTCTCTCCGATGAGAGATAGTCACTGTGGAAGCAATTGGAGTACTTCATATCAGGCCCCACCATTATTAACCATGTGAGCAGGGTGTTTTGTGGACCCATCTTGTCTTCTCTGTCCATAGGAATCCTGTCATGTTTTAGTCATTCATTTTCTGGGGAGTTCTGATTCCCAAAGTAGATCATGTACATGATTCATTACCGCATTACTGAAGCCTTCTGAGACCAATGTACCCTCACTTCCTAACTGCCTTCATATGTGAACTAGCAGGGGACTACCTTCCACTCCATCTTAGACATAAAGAACAGATGGGATGACATTAGGGTGTCTATATTTAAAAAAAAAAAAAAGGATAAAATAGACAAGAGATCAGTAAAGTGACCAAGTAGAGAAAATATTTATTCCTTTACCTTCCACCAAGGATAAAATAAATAAGAGATCCCATTGTCTGGAGTCTTTTGTTTTTAAAACGATATAAATAACTGAGTTCTGAATGAACAAAGCAATGCTCTCCAATCTTTATTGTGTCTGAATCCTGAGGGAAATCCACTTTCACAGTGCTTGCTGTAGAATGTATTCTCTCTAGAGAAGATCAGACAAAGAATGGCGGAGCAACAGGATATGAAGACCCCATTATACAGTTATTTTCTCAATTAGTAGTATTCTTGGCATATCACAAATCTCAGGTGATGT
Organism: Galagoides demidoff; assembly: GCA_963574575.1. Lineage (NCBI taxonomy): Eukaryota > Metazoa > Chordata > Mammalia > Primates > Galagidae > Galagoides > Galagoides demidoff. Next base: position 11,807 of record CAUYQV010183089.1, read on the forward strand.
TTCCTGTGTAAGAGTTCAAATTGCTACTTTTAGAGATAAATGAGTGGACTCCCTTTCTAGGATGATAGAGTAGACAAATTTCCCCCTTTCTTCCTGATAAATGCAACTAAAAACCCCACACATTTTGTGGGAAACAAACATATGACATTTCTGAGAGGTAAAGAGAAGGCAGACCCACTAGAGAGTTTAGGACCCAAGGAACATCACAGTGATGAGTTCCCTGGGTTTTATTTTTGCCAAATGTGTCAGACTTGGAACTGAAGAAGCCAGCAATATGGCCAGACACAATGGCTCATGCATGTAATCCTAGCACTTCAGGGATCTGAGATCGGAGGATTGCCTGAAGTCAGGAGTTCAAGACTAGCCTGAGCAAGAGCAAGACCACTTCTCTACTAAAAATAAAAAAATTAGCCAGGTATGGTGGCATGTACCTATAGTCCCCACTACTCAGGAGGCTGGAGCAAGGAGGATCATTTAAGCCCAGGAGTTTGAGCTTTCAGTGAGCTATGATGATACCACTCTACTCTTGGCCTGGGTGACACAGTGAGACCCTGTCTCAAAAAAGAAATAAATAAAAGTTTTTTTTAAAAAAGCCTCATTTTTCTCACCAAAGGACTACAAAGGAGGCAACCTAGCAAGACAGAAAACTTGTAGACAAAAACCCCATGTCTAGTCCATCCCATAAAAATCTGTGGTCCTACCCTTACACCAACTGAGGCCAAGTAGGAGGCCTGGATGTCACAGTCACTAGGCTGTGTTGAGGTGCTCAGTATTCCCACTAGAATGGCCTCAAAAATGGCTGGGGGAGGAGGCCTGGACTTCCACCCCACTAGGAGGAACAAGGCAGGCTTCCTCTTCCCTACTGAGGTAGTCTCAGAGAAGACCAGGTGGAGAGGCAGGACTTTTACCACCACAACTTGTCCCTTGGTAATGAGAGCACTATCCCTACCCAGTGCTACCCTCAGGATGTAAGTGGAGGCCATATAATGAGCCATGATGAGGCACTCCTGTCTTTCCTTGCCAGAGAGGTATCAGTCAAGGCCTAATGGGGAGATCAAAATCCCACCCCTTGTCCAGCAGTAATAAAGAGTTCCTCATCCTCTCAAGTGTTAATAGAAACCAAGTATTGATCCTGGACTTCTATATCCACTTGGCAGTAACAGATGACACAACTCACCCCTTCTACTAGAGCAATGTCAGAAGAACAGAGGTTTAAATAAGATCCAGAGTCTTCGATCATAATATTCAAAATGTCCAGGTTTCATTAAAAAATTATTCATCATACAAACAACCAGGAAGATATCAAATAAAGGAAAACACCATGAATAGATGCCAACATTGAGATGACAGAGATGTTAAAATTATTTGACAAGATTTTAAAACATCCATCATAAAAATGCTGTAGTAAGCAATGATGAACACAATTGAAACAAATTAAAAAAAATAGAAAGTCTCAACAAAAGAATAGAAGATAGAGAAGAACCAAATGAGTATTTAAAAGGTGAAAAATGCAATAACTGAAATAAAAAAACGTAATAGATGAACTCAGTAGTAGATTGGAGGGACAGAGTGATTAGTGAATTTGAAAATAGAACAGTAGATGCTCAAAATGAATATAGTAGAAAAAGAAGACTGAAATTTAACGGAGTCATAGGAAATGTGGGACCTATGTTATCAGAGTCCTGGAAGGAGAAGAGAAAAAAGAAAGGCTGAATGAGGACTCAGAGAATAATGTCTGAAAACTCCCCAAATGTGACAGAAGATTCAACCTACAGATTGAAGAAGGTTAGCAAACTCCAAACAAGATAAATCCATACCAAGATATGTCATAATCAAATTTCTGAACATTAAAGGCAAAAACTCTTGGAAGCAGCAAGTGAGAAATGACACTTACATGGCAGACACAGTTTAAATGATAGAGGATTTCCCATTTTACAAAAACTGTAGAGGCTGGAAAGAACTGGCACAACATTTTTCAGCAGAGGAAAAAATAGAACTGTCAACTCAGAATCCCATCTCCAGAGGAAATATTCTTAAGGAATGAACAAATAATTAAGACATTCTTAGAAAAAGGAAAAATCTGAGATTTTACTCCAGCAGAACGACTCTAAAAGAATGTCTAGGCCAGTGCTATAATGCTAGCACTCTGGGAGGCCAAGTCAGAAAAGATTGCTTGAAAAGAAAAGTCAGGCTTTTAAGACCAGCCTGAGCAAGAGGGAGACCCCATCACTACCAAAAAAAAAAAAAAAAAAAGAAAGAAAAGAAAAAGAAAAATTATCTGAGCATGTGGTGTAGGCCTGTAGTCCCAGCTGCTTAGGAGGGTGCTTGTGCCCAGGAGTTTGAGGTTGCTGTGAGCTATGCTATGATGATGCCATGCACTCTAGTCTGAGTGACAGAGCAAGACCTTGTATCCAAAAAAAAAAAAAAAAAAAAATGTCTAAAGGAAGTTTTCTAAAAAGGAAGAAAATAAAAAAGGAATCTTGGACATTAGGAAGGAAAAAAGAACATGATAAGCAGAAATAAGGGTAAATACACTCCCTTTTGGATGCTATTTTGAAAATGATATTTTGTCTCATCAATGGTCAAAGGGTGCAAAATCCCAGACAGAAGAATGCGTTATTATTTTTCTGAATTCTGTTGCACAGGGTGGTAATTATAGTTAATACCAGAGTAACGTACATTTCAAGATTGCTAAGAGAATAAATTTAAAATGTTCTTACCACAAAATTGTTAAGTATTTGAGGTGATGGATGTGTTAACTAGTTTGATTTAATTATTCCACATTGTGTTCACGGATTATAACATCACTTTGTACTCCATAAGTTTATACAATTATAAATTGTCAATTTGCAATAAAAATAAAATTGTTGCATCTTTTTGTAAATCAGATGCTCTGGTGATTGCTCACAGGAAAAAAAAAGTTTGCAAACTCATCTTAGAATAAGTGCTTCATACCCTCCTGGTGAGTATCACTATGGTCACAACAGCGCTGATGGCCGTTCCAGAAAGAGTTCCAAAATTGCTTTGAAGGGTGGACTAGGTGCTAGTGCTGACAGTCTCCCAAGGGGAGTACCTCAGAAGGACCATAGTGATATTTTAGCAGAAAGAAATGTAGCCCACAGCACTTTTGCTGGGATGAGTTTGCATGTATTGTATGATACTTTTTATAAAAAATTCTTGAAATGACAAAATTACATAAAGGATAAAAGATTAGTGGTTGCCAGGGATTAGGGATGAGGGAGAGGGGGAGACAGAAAGGATATGCGTGTAGCTATAAACGAGCTACAGGAAGGACTCTTGTGATGGGAATGTTTGTATCTTTGCTGTGTCAGCATCAATACCCTAGCTCTAATGTTGTACGATGGTTTTGCAAGGTGTCACCTTTAGAGGAAACGAGGTGAAGCGTACGCAGGATCTTTCTGTATTTCTTACAGCCATATGTGAATCTAGAATTATTTCAAAATAAAAAGAAAATTTAAGTAAAAAATTGGTAAGTGATACATTCTCTAAATTCTTCCCGTTTGTAATAACAGGCTGGGAGCCTGTTGGTGTGTAGCAACACGCAGCGCAGCGCTTAGGCGGAGGAGGGTCAGGAGAGGACACTCAGATCCCTTCACTCAGCCTGTCTCTTGGCTGAATGTCACTGACTGCCAGGATGCTTGAGACTGTTACAATTTTAAATTGGTTTTTTCTTAGACATATATGTTTGATTTGTGCCCATAATGGGCTGTGTTTAAAGACTAGAAACATAAGGAATGTGGTGATGAAATACAAGATAATTAAGAGCAAAAAAATGGTAAGTCTACAATTCTGCTTCAAAATTACCTTCACCAATCTGTAAATTGCATTCATCTGATAAAAAATCCTTCTTTAGAATATCAAGATGTCTTTGGTACTTCAAAAACAGTGTTAAAAAGAGAAAATAGAGTGACATTTATATCCAGTTTTGGTTTTCTTTTGTTGAGAATAAAGGCTCTCTCCATATCCACAATGTGTAATTTGCAGAGCGCTTGCAAATACTGGCCTGACATCTTTCCCCTTCTGTCATTTATAAACCAAAAAAAAAAAAAAATTTATAAAAATAAAACAGTGTTTTTAGCATAAAATTCCAGAATTTCAGCCATCAATTCTTGAAAGACAGCTTTTGCTTATACGTGATGCTATGTCAAGGAATTAAACCCTAAAATACTTTTTAGTATATATTCATTTCCCAAACTAGTAATGACTTATTTTCTAGTACACTTGTGAGAAAATTATGCTTTCCCTCATGTAATTTAATAAAAACTGAACATTGTGCATTTGTGGGTAAATGATACAAAATGGAAATTTGTAATGATTACATAAAAGCAAACTTTAGAAGATAATATTCAATATGATACTCTGAAATAATTTGTTTAAAACTTCAAATCACTCTTTTGTCACATGCTACCCCCAAATGGCAAAACTATTTACTTTTTTTTTTTTTTTTTTTTGCTGTTTTGGCTCGGGCCGGGCTTCAACCCCCCATCCCCCGGTATATGGGGCCAGTGCTCTACTCCTTGAGCCATGGGCACCACCCTATTATAAAATTTTTTGATCAGGGTTTACTAAAAGACGTTTGCAAGTCACATATGGCCAGGCAATGCTGTTGTGTGCATGTGCATTTGTCAGCTTTAAAGCCTCCTGTTGATGTCAGTTGTTACATGCCCAGTACCTTTTTTATTTTGTGCAATTAGGAAATGGAAGGTCCTGGTGAATGAAAGGTTCTCCATAACTGAAAATTGCCATTTCTCTCAGCACTGAGTTGGAGTCAAGAGACTTCAATTTTTGCCTGGCTTGGGGTTGTTGACAAGTGAAGTGCAAAGAACATCTCCACATGCAAAGTGGGGATGATGTCAGTATTAGTAGCGTCTGTCTCCCATGCTGTGTGTCTGAAGCCAGGCAACTAACCCGTCTGGTTTTTATTTACATTTTACCTTCTCTCTCATTTGGTATATCTTCCACTTTGAATAATGGAAAAATCCAACTATAGTGATTTAACTTAGAAGGAAAATAACTCCTAAGGTAGACAAGCTTCAGAGTTGGTTACTTCAGCAGCTCATTAAGGATCTGGGTTCTTTCCCTGTTTTGCTGTCCTCCCTGGATCATCTTAAGTGTTCTCAGGGTCACAGGTGGATGGCTCTGGGTCAAGGGGTCCTTTATAGTTAATAACAGTTTCTTTTTAAAATTTATTTTTTATTAAATGATAGCTGTGTACATTGATGCAATCATGGGGTACAGTGTGGTGTTTTCACATACAATTTGAAATATTTTTATCAAACTGGTTAACAAAGACTTTATGTCAATTTTCTTAGTTATTGTGTTAAGACATTTGTACTCTACTTTTAGAAAGATTCACTTGTACCCTTGTAAAACAAACCATAGAGGTGATCCTTCCAATCACCCTCCCTCCCCCCATCCACCCCTCTCCCCTTCCCTCCTCCTCCCCTCCCCATACTCTTAGGTTATCATTAGGTTATAGCTTTCATATGAAATGCAAATCAAAACTACTCTGAGATATCACCTAACCCCAGTAAGATTAGCCCATATCACAAAATCCCAAAACCAGAGATGCTGGCATGGATGTGGAGAAAAGGGAACACTTCTACACTGCTGGTGAGAATGCAAATTATTTCATTCTTTTTGGAAAGACATCTGGAGAACACTTATAAAACTAAAAATTGACCTGCCATTTGATCCTGCAATTCCTTTATTAGGTATATATCCCGAAAACCAAAAATCACATTACAACAAAGATATTTGTATCAGAATGTTTATTGGAGCCCAATTCATAATTGCTAGGTCATAGAAGAAGCCCAAGTGCCCATCAACCCACGAATGGATTAATAAATTGTGGTATATGTACACCATGGAATATTATGCAGCCCTAAAGAAAGATGGAGACTTTACTTCCTTCATGTTTCCATGGATGGAACTAGAAAATGTTCTTCTTAGCAAAGTATCTCAAGAATGGAAGAAAAATTATCCAATGTACACAGCCCTATTTTGAAATTGATTTATAGCTTTCATAGGAATGTTATAACCTAATTATAGCCTTAGAATAGGGGGAGGGGGGAGGGAGAGGGGCAGAGGGGGGGTAGCTGAGTGGAGGGAGTTTAATTGGAGGGGTCACTTCTATGGTTTATCCTACAAGGGTACAAATGAATCTTTCTAAAAGCAGAGTATGAATGTCTTTAACTTAATAACTAAGAGAATGACATGAAGGCTACATTAACCAGTTTGATGAGAGTATTTCAAAATGTATATGAAAACACCACACTGTACCCCGTGATTGCATTAATGTACACAGCTATTATTTAATTTAAAAAAAACCCCAAAACAAAAACAAGTTGATATAACCTAGGAGACCTGGAAAAATAAACTCGGACCCACTCTGATGTAAATAATTAGTAATTTATTCACACCTGTGCAGGGGGCCGTTGTCCTAAGACCAGCAGCCCCAAAGTACAGTTTTTTTGTCTTTTATACCTTTTTC
>CAUYQV010183090.1:0-11073 GCA_963574575.1 Galagoides demidoff
AGCCTGGGCCTTCCAAACAACAATGACTACAACCAAAATAGGCAGGTATCGTGGTGGGTGCCTGTAGTCTCAGTTACTGGGGAAGCTGAGGCAAGAGAATAGCTTTAAGCCCAAGAGTTTGAGGTTGCTGTGAGCTTGATACCAGGGCACTATACCCAGGGTGACATAGTGAGACTCTGTCTAAAAAAAAAAAAAAAAAACAGAAGAAAAGAAAGAGATTGAAAATTCAAATGAGGGGCTCGGTGCCAGCCACATACACCTAAGGTGGCGGGTTCGAATCCCCAGCCTGGGCCCGCCAAACAACAATGATGGCTGCAACCAAAAAATGGCCGGGCATTGTGGCGGGTGCCTGTAGTCCCAGATACTTGGGAGACTGAGGCAGGAGACTGGCTTGAGCCCAGGAGTTGGAGGTTGCTATGAGCTGTGATGCCATGGCACTCTACCCAGGGGGATAGCTTGAGGCTCTGTCTCAAAAAAAAAAAAGAAAATTCAAATGAGGCTCATACCTCTAATCCTAACACTCCAGGAGGCCAAGGTGGAAGGACTGCTTGCAGCAGGAGAAAGGAGTTCAAGACTCTCCTGAGCAAAAGCAAGACCCCCTCCACCCCCATCTCTATAGGTCACAGAAAAAGGGTTGCACCTATAATCCCAGCTACTCACCTGTAGTCCCAGCTACTTGGGAGGCTGAGGTAAGAGGCTCACTTCAGCCTAGGAGTTTGAAGTTTCAAGGAGCTATGATGACACCACTGCCCTCCTGCCAGGGCAACAGAGCAAGACTCTGCCTCAAAAAAAGAAAGGGAAGGAAAAGGAAAAAGAAAAGAAAAAGAAAATGCAAGTTATGCTGTAGGCAACATGCTGTCATCCTCAAGTTGGTCCCCCAGAGATCCCCATATGGTCCTACTCTGGCCCCTCATGTACTCTGCCCCAGCTGCTTGGCTGGGTGTGCTGTGGCTACAGCCAGGTATGCTCACCCCTGTTGCTTTGATAGCACATGTTAGCACCAGGTACTTCCTGTTTGCTGAGCCCCTTTGTTCAACCTTAACTCATGTTTTCATAACCACATGGTCAGTAGGGATAGATGATGACAGAGACAGAGAGAAAGGGGGCCAGGGGTGGGGAGATGGGGAGAGAGGGAGGGTACGTGGGTGCTCTGCAGCACGGGAGTCAGGCAGTGTGCTCCTTCCACCCTGCTTACACCCAACCCTAACCAGGCTGACCTGCCCCATCTCTCTCCCCTGGTTTCTCTCTGTAAGCTTTAAACTGAATCAATAAACTGGGTGATTAAGTGTCTGGAATTGGTCTATGAGTCTTTCTGCTCATGACCTCCAGAGTACCGGGAAGCCACACTGCATCAAGATAATTTCCCACATGACAAATAATAATGATTTGTCTCCTAGGGCTGGACACATTGCTAACTAGAGTCCTGTTAGAAAGGAAACTGAGAAAATGGCTATTAGGTAAGTGCCTGAAAACAGAGAATTCACTTAGTCTGGTCTTCTGACTCTGGGTCAGGTACACTGAGTTCATTTTAGATGAAGGAGAGTCTGTTTTTCTGGTAAATTATAGATCCAGGGCACTTAGAATTTGTTCTTATCAATGAAACCCCTCTCAGAGGCCAAAGGAGGGACCGCTGATTTCTCAGGATCCCTATGGCCTAGGCTATCAAGACCATAGAAGTTCCTGGCCTGACTGTACACTGAGGTCCTTTACCTAAGGATTTCCCAAGTACTTACATTGTGCAGTGGGCACCAAGGTGAATAAGGCATGGTTGCTGCCTGCTAGAGTTCAGAGTTCAACAGGAGAGCAAACAGAAAAATTACTCATTACAGAAATATACAGCCCAACTGGGCCACTCCCTTAAGAAACTGTCTTCAGCAGTTTGTGCTGAAAGTAAGATAAAATGGCAAAAACACTAGCATTATGACACCCAAATCCCAAGCCAACTTGTGCCGGCAGCCTGCTCCTGTCTCTCACTGCCAACCTCTACCTCCTTCTCTTATATGTCTGTGTCACTTACCTTACCTGCTCAGTATGACGTCCTTTAGTTTCCTGTTGGCCTCCAGAACTCTGTGTCCTGGCTAACACCATCGTTCTTGCTTTCTTTGACGCAGCAATCTTACTGATGGCCTGCTAGTGGGTGCCCGATGGCTCAACCTGCCTCCTGGCATATGCTATGCCCTGGCAAATACTGCACCACCAGCCCAGGCTGGCCTGGTGGGACCCAGACAAACACAAAGTTCAGGAAGTGTACTGGCATGGTGGCCTCTGCCATGGATCCAGAGGATTGGGAGGAGGGAGAGGGCCAGAGAAGGCTTCCCTGGAGATGACATCTGAGCTGAGGCTGAAACACTAATTTGCTTTGGTCACCAGCAGCTTCAAACACAAAAGATGAGCCCACCCAAGGCAATAACACTCTCTAGGAATGAAGCCAGGGCCTTGGGGAGCTACATTAACTCTTCCAGGCCACCACTGAGAGAATGACAGCAGGTCAACTCACATTACAAAAAACCCATCTGCTTTCTCGGCATGCTCCTGAGCTGCCCAGAATTGCTTGGGGGAAAAAAGTGCCACAAACCCTGCTGCCTGACAGCAGCTACATCCTGATGGTTCCATGCTCAGCAGCCCTCTCAGAGTTGCTTGGAAATACTGCACTTGTTTCCTAGTCACCACCCTGTCCCATTCTCCAGGGCAGCAGCCCCCAACATTGATCATTTTTCCCTACTCTACCCCACTTCACACTAAGCTGATGTTTCCCCCCTTTTTCATAAAGAAAATCCATTCATTTGGTCATCAAACATTAATTAAAGGCCTACTATGTGCTAGAGCCATGGGGATAAATCAGGGCTGGTGCCTGTCCTCACAGTATAGTGAGAAGTCAGAAAAACACAGGCAGATGTGACACAGGACAAGCAAGCTACACTGTGACGGCAGGTGCTGGGGATGGGCCAACCTCTGAAGCTTACCCAAGACTTGCGTCCCACTGTGCTGCCTGGACAACCTTCCTCCTGGGCTCCAAGAAAGAAGTGCCCCACTCTTCCCTGAGTACTCCTGTGACAGTCTCAGTTATTCCTTCCTTTTCCCACATCTTAAATCTCTCCCTCCCTTCTTCTGGCCAACTCTCATCTGGCCAACACCCTGAGTCTCCTCCATTGAAAAAGCCCTCTACTCAGTCCTTATCTCCCTCCTTCCCTTTTCTCTCCTGCTCTTGAGAGAGCAATCTACTGTGTCTTTTGTCTCCACAACTCCAAGGAAACTTTTTTTCTTTGAGGTCACAAATGACTTCTTAGGGCTAATCCCAGCAGCTTCTTTTCAATTCTGATCCTACTCCAGCCACCCAGCACTAGGCCCCTGTAATTTTCTCTAATATTGTATGTATTCATTGAGAAAAAGAGCCAAGTATATGTCCAGGAGGACATAAAAAGGAAAGAGAAGGAAACCTCTTACTCCACTCCTTGAGTTGAAGGGTTGACTTCCAGATATTTGTCCATCTAAGCAAAGGTGGAATTTATACACTTAGAGTCCAAATTTACAAAAAGGAAAACATGAAAAACTAAATATCTCATTCTATAAGCACCATCCCAGCACCCAGTTTCTTACAGTGGGGCTGGCTCTAGTTCCCCACCTGGTAAGGAGCATTTTTAGCCTTAGACACGTGGCAAAAGCCAAACTCCTGGACATCTCCATGGCATCGGGACTCCAGACCCATCAGGCCTGTAGCCTGAGTTTCTGAGTTTACATGTGGTTTCTGGCCTATGGAAATTTTTATCTTATTTGACTGTACCTCCCACTTCTGAATTTTCTCCTTCTATACTTTACTTCTCATTAGCTGGGGCCAAAAGCATGAACTTTCGATGCCAGTAATCTTGCTCAATTAATGAATCTTAAAGCGTAAGTCAGATACTATCACTACCATACTCATAAACCGGTAATGACTCCCATCTCCCTGAGAGTAAAAAACCTAAGTTCTCATTATGGCGTTGAAGGCTGCACGTGATACAAGCCCCTTATTACCTCTTCGGCCTCTTGCTTTCTTTGCTCCAGCCACACTGAACTCTTTCTTTCCCTGAAGCACTCGGAGATCCTTCTTTCCCCTACCTGGTGGGCTGCTCCCCCAGATCTCCACTTGGCTTGCTTCCTCTCTGAGTCTTTTCTCAAAAGTCATCTTCTCAGCGAGGCCTTCCCTGACTCCCATGTGAACCTACAGCCCTCCCTGCATTTCAGACCCTTCTCCCTTGCTTTATTTTTTCCTCCTTAGCGCTCACCACCTTCTAATGTACCATGTACTTCATTTACTGATCTTCATTTACTGACCTCTGTCCCCTCCTATATTGGGAGCTTCATGACGACAGGGATTGTGGGCTATTTTGCTCACTAATTACAGGCCTAAGAACAATGACTGGCACTTAGTAGGTCCTCAATAAATATTAGTTAAATGAATAAAATTGCTGATTTTACTTAGCAAATATCACACCTGGACTTTGCTCCTGGTCAGTAAATACAGCTCTTCCTCATTTGTGTTCCAAGGGGATGGCCATACCACAATTTAGCCATTTTTTACATCTAGGATTAGCCAATCTTTTTTAATCTCATGGCACACTTGAACCTACAGTTAAACTTCTTCAGCATACTTAAATTATACTGATTTTTTAAAAAAGAGTGAAAAAAAGAATATATTTACTGTGCTTTAACTTTTTTTTTTTTTTTGAGATAGCGCCTCAAGCTGTCACCCTAGGTAGAGTGCCATGCCATCACAGCTCACAGCAACTTCCAACTCCTGTGCTCAAGCAATTGTTCTGCATCTGCCTCTCAAGTAGCTGGGACCACAGGTGACTGCCACAACACCTGGCTACTTTTTGGTTGCAGCTGTCATTGTTTGGAGGGCCCGGGCTGGATTTAAACCCACCAGCTCAGATGTATGTGGATGGAGCCTTAGCTGCTTAAGCCACAGGCACCAAGCTGAGTACTTTAAATTTCTTTTGAAAATAATTTAATTAATGGTCTTTTTAAAAATTTTTTGCAAACTTGGCCAGGCGCAGTGACTCATGCCTGTAATCTTCGCACTCTGGGAGGCCAAAAGGTGGATTGCCTGAGCTCACAAGTTCAAGACCAGCCTGAGCCAGAGTGAGATCCTGTCTCTAAAAATAGCTGGGCATTGTGGCAGGCACCTGTAGTCCCAGCTGGTTGGGAAGCTAAGGCAAGAGAATCACTTGAGCCCAAGAGTTTGAGGTTGCTGTGAGCTGTGACGCCAAGGCACGCTACTGAGAGTGATAAAGAAAGACTCTGTCTCAAAGAAAAAAAATTGTTTTTTGCAGTACAACTAAAATCCTCTCAGGGCACACCAGTGTGCTGCAGTGCGATGGTTGAATCTAGAAGCTCAATGACCCTCACATCTCCAGCCCAAAGGTATCTCTTGAGGTCCATACCCTCATTTTCAGCTTCCTCCAACGTGATCTACAGACACTTCTTACCTTAAAAACTTAAATTGCCCAAAGTCAACTGGCACCTTCCCCTTCTGTTATCAGCAAACAGCAACACTGTTTCCTAAATCAGTAAACAGCAACACTGTTTTTCTCTGCTCACAAGATAGAAACTGTGGAATAATCTCTATTTGAAGCTTTAATAAATCCTAGTGGTGCTCTTGGAAACATCACCTTAGCTGTGCTATGTTCTCGTCTCTCTCCACATCCTGGTATTGCCCTTACCCAGGGCTTTTTCATCTCTGAAAACTCTAGCAACAACTTCCTCATCGACCCCCCTGACATAGGACTTATCACCCACATTGCCAGCAGGGAGCTTCCTGGAAGGTGGGCTGGTCACCCATTGACTCCTGGCTGACCACACAGAACTCCTTTGAGACAGAAGTATAACCTTGAACAAGGTGAGATCCTGTCTGCAAGGTGCTCCCAGGCTGAAGGCAGGCACTGAGCAAGTAATTACTGTAGTTGGAGATGTGGTGATGCAGAATGCATAGAATATGATAGGAGCACTAATAAGGATGACTTGCTATAGGGGAGGACCAAAGGAGACCACCTGAAAGAGGAAAGGGCACAGATTGGACCAGGAGCTAGACAAGCACAAAGTCTGTGTGGGGTGGGAGGTGGGGAAGGAGAAATATCCCAAGATGAAGGAAGAGAATTTGAGGAGGTCCCAAAGTAAGAGAGCGTAAGACCCAATCCAGAGACTGAGAAGAGCCCAGGGACTGGGAAGAGTAAAAGACAGGGCCAGAGCTGTCTCAGAGTCCTCTCCTCTCTTTCTAAGACCCCATTTTAAAGTATATTCCTTTTTGCAAAAATGCAAAAAAAAAAAAAGAAGAGGAGGTATCTGTAGATAAAGAATTTCAATAAATTTCTAGTAGACAAAAAGTGGAAGGAGGAGTGTTCATGGGTAAAACTGAATGGTTGAGGCCCAGAACCCTTGGGGGATGGGGGCCTGTATCTACCTTCAGATCCCCTCTAGGCTCTGGACTCACAGACCACAGAGGCCAGGAGATCTGGCATCAGAATAGGAGCTAAGGGCAGTGCCTGTGGCTCAGTGGGCAGGGCGCCAACCCCAGCCAAAGTGCAACAAGAAAATAGCCGGGCATTGTGGTGGGAGTCTGTAGTCCCAGCTACTTGGGAGGCTGAGGCAAGAGAATCGCCTAAACCCAGGAGTTGGAGGTTGCTGTGAGCTGTGTAACACCATGGTACTCTACCGAGGGCAATAAAGTGAGACTCTGTCTCTACAGAAAAAAAAGAACAGGAGCTAAAAGCTAGGAGCTAATTGGCCACTTGCATATTGAAAATTTCCTACCATCCATCTCCCCAACCAAGTGTGCATCAGGGTTAATTTTAAAAGACCCACACCTAGACATGTCATAGTGAGATTTCAGAACTATAAAGATAAACAGAAGGTCCTAAAAGCTCCCTTAAATTTAAAAAAAAAAAAAGCAAGCCACATAAAAGGAAAACAAAACTGAGAATGGCATTAAATTTCCCATTACCAGGCGGCACCTGTGGCTCAGTGAGTAGGGCACCAGCCCTATATATGGAGGGTGAAGGGTTCAAACCCAGCCCTGGCCAAACTGCAACCAAAAAAATAGCCAGGCGTTGTGGTGGGCGCCTGTAGTCCCAGCTACTCAGGAGGCTGAGGCAAGAGAATCACCTAAGCCCAGGAGTTGGAGGTTGCTGTGAGCTGTGTCACACCACAGCACTCTATCAAGGGCCATAAAGTGAGACTTTGTCTTTACCAAAAAAAAAAAAAATTCCCATTAGCAATATCTGTTGCCTAGTGGAAAACTGAGCAATGTCTTTAAAGTTCCCAGGGAAAACTACCTTCAAACCAGAACTCTATACCAAGCTAAGCTGTGAATGAAGACGAGAGAAAAAAATGTTCAGATATTATAAAAGGTATAAAAAGTTTCATATTGGTTGTGGGAGAAAGGAGAAATAAGATTCATGAGGGTAAGTAAAAATTCTTCTTCTTTTTTTTTGAGACAGAGCCTCAAAGCTGTCACCCTGGGTAGAAGAGTGCCATGGCTTCACTCCTCACAGCAACCTCCAACTCCTGGGCTCAAGCGAGTCTCCTGCCTCCGCCTCCCAAGTAGCTGGGACCACAGGTGCCCGCCACAACGCCTGGCTATTTTTTTTTTTTTTGGTTGCAGCCATTATTGTTCTTTGGTGGGTCCAGGCTGGATTCAAACCCATCACCTTAGGTGTATGTGGCTGGCGCCTTAGCCGCTTGAGCCACAGGCGCCGAGCCATTCTTTTTTTTTTTTTTTTTAGGGATTATTTCTATAGTTCATTAAAAGTAAAAATGGAAATGAATAGAACCAGTAGCTGTGATGGGGTCACATGCTGTCTGAAAAGCACACATCTAGGTAATACCCCTACGCTTTGACTGGCAATCTGAGGTCTGTGCTGGAGGCAGTGGGATGGACAGAGTGCCCAGTTTGTGATCTTCTTCCCCACCAGCAACCAGAGACACCCTTCTTTTAGAGATCTTCAGCCTCATGGCTCTTGCTATCTCCATCATCCTTCTCTCACTGAGCTTTAAGTCCCTCTGTAACGTCATAGGGTCAATCTGAAAGCTGCTTATGTGCAAGGCAAGTATGATCACATATGCAGTAATCTTCGCCTTCATAGAATCCGAAATTAAGTTACACAAACTGCCATTGTTGTAAGTCAGGCAGGTGAAGTGCTTCAGCAGCTTGGTGTTGATGATGTGTGGCACTCCAGGTCCCAGGGCACTTTTCCGCTTAATCACTCTCTGAGTTCAAAATTTGATGAGGGTATCCAGAAACCATATGCATCGGGCCTGCTGGTCTCGGCTCTCCTCGTTTGATGGCAAAGACTTCAGTGCTTCTATGACAAAGGAGCAGTGGCTGTTCTCTTCAATCATCTGCAGTATCTCTTCTGATGTGACATTCCTGAAAGCTTCAGATGGGCTCTGAAGAGCTTCATACTCCACAGGAGAAAGATCTTCAAATTTATACACATCTTCAGGCTTGGCTGCATCGGCATGGCAGGGAGGAAGGTGGAGGGAGTCATCTTGCAAGTCATCATGGATGGCATCACAGACCAGAGCAGTCACAACCTTTGTATCAGTGATATTCTCTGCAGCTTTAGCTACTGCAAGATTCAAAGATTCATTGCCAACCCTGTTCATTCTTCTGGAGTTCAGCGCTCACTTCTGTTTGGTGGTACCAAAGGCTTCAATACAAGAATCCATCTTTTCTCTGAAAGTTTTGGTCTGGCTGTCTAGTGTCTGTTCAGTCTCAACTGATTCATCTGAAAACAGTGGCTGCATGTTGAACAGTTCCGCATCATACACTTCCATTTGGCCAGAGGTCTTGTTCAAAATTCCTACAAAGTGCCTGCATAGAGTGTTGCATTTCAGGGCTCCAGTCCCAAAATTATCTCCCACAAAGGAAAGTCTGTCTGTTTCAGCTGCCAGGATCCGCTGATTTCTCCTTCTGGGGTTTTTGGAGTCATTGCTTTTGTATAAGGTAAAGTGCATGTTGCCTGGATACTGAAGCTTCCCATTGGAGAACTGGACTGTAAGAGTGCGGCCAAAGAATAAGATGAGGGCAGAAGGACCCAAAGTTATTGTGGGAGAAACTGCAGTGTCATTGTAATGGAGAGGGCAAGGAAACTCAGGGCCTGACCTAAAGGAGGATGAAGTAGGTTCTGAGCATGTTGGGAAGAGAGGATGGGAAGGTGGGGGGAAGCCTGAGGAAGGGCTGTGACAGGAGGGGAGGGGCTGTGGCAGGAGAGGAAGGGAGGGGAAGAGGCGGGAGGGGGAATGAGGCAGACAGAGGAGCCCTGGTGCAGACCTAAAGACAGAGGGAAATGGGACCAGTAAAAATTCTTAGTTTCCAATTGGATTTAGAATATTCAGTATGAATTAATTATGTACCCTGTCTTTAAAGAAATGCATTTCTAGCTCTACCCACTAAAAAGCCTAGGAAATGATCAGCCCAGTAATAATGAGAAATAGTTTATTCCAGAACTAGGCTAGAAAATATAAAAGATAGAACTAGAATATCTTACCATTTCAGATATCAAGGACGTGTCAAGTGGCTCAGAGCCTGCTTAAAGATGTTTCTTCTGCAAAAGAAGAAATAATGTGAGCATCACTAAGGATTATAACTGTAAGGAATTGACACACATCAAATATGTTTAAATTCATGAGGAAAAACAATTTTTTTTTTTTGAGACAGATTTTCACTATGTCACCCTCTGTAGAGTGTGGTGGTGTCATAGCTCACAGCAACCTCTAACTCTTGGGCTTACGTGATTCTCTTAAGTAGAATAGCTCGGACTCCAGGTGCCCACCACAATGCCTGGCTTTTTTTTTTTTTTTTTTTTTTTTGCTGTTTCCATTGTTGTTTAGCAGGCCTGGTTTGGGTTTGAACTCACCTGCCTCAGTGTATGTGGCCAGCACCCTATTCACTGAGCTACGGGTGCACCCAGGAAAAAAAAATTTTAACTAATAGGTTGCTTTTGGAAAATGCTAGGGACTCATTATTTTGAAAAATGATAGATAAAGGGAAAGAATCAAGAATTTATCCTACCTTTCCCATAGGAACCTCAGGATAACATAATGGTAGATTAGGGAAAATTTCTCTCTAACATAGATTTCTTCTAGCTAATGAATGAGGGATAAGAAGATTAGAAAGAATATAACCATTGTAATCCCTAATAAAATAACAGATCTATACTAGGACCATCAAGGACTGCTCACATCATAAAAGACAGACAAGGAGATATGACATGCCTCTTTTTGGAAACACACAATACCACCTATGAAGGTATCCCCAAAATAATCCAACTCAAATCTGATCAAAAATCTAGATTTTGGGTGGCGCCTGTAGCTCAAAGGAGTAGGGCACCAGCCCCATATACTAGAGGTGAAGGGTTCAAACCTGGCCCCAGCCAAAAAAAAAAAACAACAAAAACTGCAGGGCAGTGCCTATGGTTCAAAAGGGTAGGGCGCCAGCCCCATATGCCAGAGGTGGTAGGTTCAAACCCAGCCCCGGCCAAAAAAAAAAAAAAAATCTAGATTTAATTACTAAGTCACAGGAACTATAGCGGATAAAGAACTATGTCAAATGCCACACGAAGAATGCAATCCCCAAAATCCAGACTCTGGGAAACTTTACAGAATAAAAAACTCCATTTTTTAAATATATAAATTTCAAGAAAAAAAAATAGGTGAGGACCACAGCTATTTGAACATAGAAAAGCTGAAAGATTTCCTCTAAGAACTGGAACAGATGGCTCAGCGCCTGTGGCTCAATCGGCTAAGGCACCAGCCACATACACCTAAGGTGGCGGGTTTGAATCCCCAGCCCAGGTGGCCAAACAACAATGATGGCTGCAACCAAAAAAAATGACCGGCGCTGTGGTGGGCGCCTGTAGTCCCAGCTACTTGGGATACTGTGGCAGGATACTCGCAAGAGACCACGAGATTGATGTTGATAATATAATTTAATAAAAGAAAAAAAAAACAATGGGATATCTTTAGAAAAAAACACAAAAAAAAAAAAAAAAAAATATAAATAAAATTAATTTAAAAAAAATTATATTATATAAA
>CAUYQV010183093.1:0-73223 GCA_963574575.1 Galagoides demidoff
AGGCGCCTGTGGTCCCAGCTACTTGGGAGGCGGAGGCGGGAGACTTGCTTGAGCCCAGGAGTTGGAGGTTGCTATGAGCTGTGATGCCATGGCACTCTACCCAGGGGGATAGCTTGAGGCTCCATCTCAAAAAAAAAAAAAGAAAGAAAGAAATATTCTAAAATATTTTATTAAAATATGTTCTTACAATGTTTACTGAATTCCTTCATAAAACCTAAATATTTCAGTCTTTCTTATGGAAGAAATAAAAAATAATTTGCTATATAAAGCTCACTTCATTGAAATTCCGTTTTCAATCAATTGTCATAAAAAAGTAAGACAATGCATTCTTCTTCTATCATGTAGCTTTAAAATAATTCAGAATAAAATATAGTCTTAATACCATAGGTCATCTAGCAAGTATACATGGGAAACTGCAATTTCAGCCAACTGGGTTTTCTGACATTTATAGAAACCTTTTTCAATTTATAAGCAATGAAGTATAATTTATAATATGAATCATATGGGCAGAAAACAGTTATCTCTGTTTCATTAGTAATGTGAAATCTCATCTAATATTGGCAAATTTCAATGTGTCTTTGACCAATTTAAGCTATACTCAATGTTATCTCCAATTTAACATCCACACACACCCAAGGATTAGACCAATTCCTAAGAGGAATTGAGATAATTTTAACAAATATATCTGTAGGTTCCAGTTGGCAACAATCTATATATATAACTTATACAGAAGAGTGTGTATGTCGCTAAAGCATCGGGGAAAATGACATTTGTAGCTAAAACCAAAAAGTGAGTCATTTGAAGTTAAACTAGATTTAAACATAGAATTTCAGCTAATCAAATATTTGTATTCCAAATAATTATTGAACATAAACTATCTGGTAGGAACTTTGTTAGGTTTGAAACATACAAAGAAGGAATAAAATGCAACCCACAACTTTGACATCCTGAGGGTTTTGTTTTCTTTTGCCAAGGGAGAAAAGAGAAAAGTACTATTTAATAATTATAGCCATAGAAGTAGGCATTGAGTTATATAGGCCACAGAGAAGAGGCAGAGAGGAGAACTGAAAATATGTCCCATTAGATAACTTCCATGTTCAAAAGTAACTATGTTGTGTTTGTTCTTCAAATGACACTGACTGTTCTACTCAGGAATAAAAAATATCTATATGTAGTTGTAGCTAGAAAGTCATCATTCCTGACTCCCTGTGAGTAAAAAGATGATCACACTGTGAAAGAGTGTCATTTAATATTTTAATAAAAACTTTTAAGCTCAAGGCAAATTATATAAGTGGGCAAAACAGCTCTCTCATCCCTCTAGCTATTTTTACCCTGTTCCCTTTTCTAAATGTTGTGGGAGTCACCTCTTCTGTACTGTTTGAGATTCTGTTCCATGTGACATCTGTTGTTTCATTAGTCTAACTTCTCTGTCCCCTCTCAATGTCCCACTCTATAGCTCTAAAGAGAGAGCAAGTGACTGAGTCTGAGCTGTTCAGAAATAGAAACTTGGATATCCTTAGGAGCTCCTTTCTCCTCATCTTCCTCTTGGAAATTTTTTTTTATTTTTATTTTTTAATTATTATTTTTCTTATTGATAGCTGTATACATTAATGCAAACATGGGGTACATTGTACTGTTTTCATATACAATTTGAAATACTTTCATTTGCTGGTTAATATAGATTTCGTGTCATTTGCTTAGTCATTGTGTCAAAACATTTATATTCTAGTTCTAGAAAAGTTCACTTGTACCCTTGTCAGACAGATACATAGGTGTTACTCTATTCTTGTCCGACACAAATTTTAAAGGCAGCATTTAACTTTGTGACCCAAAAAGCATGAAGTTTGGTGGTATTAATACTGACTACCAACACTAAAGAGACTAAAATGTTAAATAAAACCCATCTTACTCAAAAATGCCCCTCACCTCAGCTGGAATTTTGGCCTATTGCCACCACTGTCCCCCCAGATCATTTCTGTCTGAAGTCTAGTTTTTGAAAACTGGTTATGATTTCTGCTAATTTAGAAGCTACTACTTGTGTATGGTGTTAGTCATTTACAACATGATGATTTCTTGTGCATATCTGAACCACATACTTAAAGCAGTAAGTAATTTACATTAAATATCTAAATGCATATTCAAATAATAATTGTGCATGTAAAAGTAAAAATAACATAAATGCATTATAAAACATATTGAGGCTTTTTTTTTTTTCATTTTTACTTTGGTGTGGGAGGACCATCTTTAGTAGGAGAATCAGAACACAAGCTGCATCAGAAAGCATGGATCTGAAGCTCACCACACCTCTAACCACCTGTGAGGCCATACAAAAATTCTTTAATTATGATTTCCCAGCTGGGAAATGTGGCTATTAATATAATCAGCTCGTATGCTTACGATGAGGATGAAATGATGATTTAAGAAGGATCAAGTGAGATAATATAAGCAAAAGAATATGTCTTGGCACACTGATACTTGAGTGTTAAATCAGAGTATATTGTGCATATTCATCAAAGCAAATAGAGAATCCACATCATAATGGATGTTTTTAGCTTGTCTTGTCTTTTTTGTTTTATCACTTGGCAAATTATTTATAGGTGTTGTTTTCCCTAATTATTAAGTTGTATGTATCTCCTGATATTGTAAATATTATAGAGTTTAGTCAAATATAGATTACTTATAAAATAAAATGATGAATATATTTCAAAGTAATCCCTGATTCACACTGAAACCCTGTAAATTAATAATAAAAACAGCACATGCATAAGAATATATATTCAAAGCCTAGTTCCATTGAAGCCATGACAACATATTGTGTCTTATAATGTATCGAGGATGTAATCAATAATATATTTGAGGCTGGGTTAGTAATTAAAAGTATCAGAGATTCCAATCTTCTGACAGTAATTCCACATCTAGGAATCTGGGAATAACTGTCATGATTACAGCAGATAATTCTATACAAATAGGTTTTGTAACAATATTGAAAATAGCAATAAAATAAGTAAACAAATTATAATGGAGTTCTGTGGCGAAAAATATAAATCATAAAAAATGTTTACATGTTCTAACCTGGAAATTATTAAGAGGAAAAAAGTCAATTTGTAAACAAATTTGCAAAACATCATCTTGTATTTCTAGAAAAATAATACTATGTGTAATAATAAAGATAAAAGAGAAAGATTATATCATAAAGATGTAGTTATCCATGTGCAAGAGAAAATGGGAAATGAGAAAACACTGGTGGTGACCGTCTCTAGGAAGGAAGAGTGAGAATATAGAGACCATCATTTCTGAGGTTACAACTTCCTAAGCTCAGAAGAAATCATGGACAGTATTTACTCCGTGTGATGGATATGTGTTTCAAATTTAAGGGACTGTTAAATGGATAAATGCAAAACTGAGCATTAAAAAAAAGAAACATTAGTTACATGCAAAGGAACTTTGTAAGACTATAGCCAAAGTCCTGAATTTTAGTAACGGAGAAATAAAAGCCCCTAGAGACCCTACTGACATTCTCGTCAGTCTTCTACCCTCTGGTCCTAACAGTAGAATGGGTCAACAAGGAAATAGAAACAAATTACCATAGCAAATTATTGCTAAGCTGAGCAGCAGATACTTGCTAGTATGTTGCACCCTTATAGTGAAGCCAGGAAGAAATTCTTCCCATTTCAAGGAACCCCTTGCAATAATTTCCAATGTGCCCTGCTAGGAAAGAGATTTCTTGATTAAGACGGTTTGGTGTTGATATCTTTAGTACCCTACCCTCACACTCATTCCTTTCCCTATTTTTTATATCAGCATAAAAGGATTTCATTTTCGTTGGATCGTACATGTATTTTATGACAATGTATGCATGGCTTTAAGAATGGACTCATTTGCCAGGATTTTATAGGAAGCAGAGACTGGCTGCCTCCAGGCATCCCATTATTTCAAGAGTGCCAGTTTCTAGAGGCTCCACTGGCCAAGACATCTGCAGCTCCTCAGGGCAGGCATACTTCAACTACACCTGCAGAGGGGGTTCTGTCTACTTATGCCTGCCAAAAACAAGTGTACAAAATGTGCAGGTGCAGTGATGAAGACCCAGCCTCTTATGTTCCTGATTCTAACTTCCCAACAGAGGAGCCCATGTTAGTAGCATATGAAGCGTTTTGCAGCTCTGATGCACAGCCCGTCCATACAGAACACTTTCCATTCATGAGACACTAATTCAGGGGGGCTCTAATTAACCTTATATCTTATACTGAGCAGCACAATATAAGAATAAATGTAATTGAAACATTCAGGCATTAAATCCTCTCAGCTCTCAAGTTCTGTTCAGTGAAAACCTTAAGACCGTAACAGAAACTTTTTAAAATTATTCTGCCCTAGGAATTTGTGTGGCTACAAAATGGAATCCACAGAATAGGCAGTACTTCTTTTCCAATCACAATAGACAATTTTTTAAAGATTATCCAATTAAAGATGATATTGAACATGTGAAAAGTTTCTGAATTCAAACTGACATTTCACAATATATGACAAATAAATGTTGTAATGTAATACTCATTATGTTCAGTGATAATTACAATGATATTGATAATTTAGTATGTATCAGTATTAGTATTTGTCAGTAATTTACTATTATCATGTATTGAAATTCTTATAGTCTTGAATTTATTTATGACTTATAATGATCTCCTACTATATGGTTGTATGCCCCCCTACCAACTGGGAAAGTTTAGTAATTTGTAAGACAATTCACAGCTAGTGAGTGGTAAATCAAGAATTTGAACCCAGATTGTCTAGATTCTGAATTTGTTCACTTTACTATTAAGTAACATTGACTCTTGTAAGGTTAATTTATAAATGTGATCAGTAAAGTACGGTTAACATTTGAAGTTCATGCAAATATACATAAGATAGTTTCTTAGACACGACGACGACAACACATCAAAATGCTTCTTTTATTGATAATTCATTGTTTATATATGTCTTTAATATCTTTATGTAATTTGAATATAAGTCGTTGGGACTCAGAAAACAATAGCCTAAAATGAAGGCCTCAGATGCAGCTTTAGAAGCGACCAGTTTTCCTCTGATCCTCCCCTATCCTCGTATCTCTGAGTCCCATTCTCTCCTGAGGCTAGCCACAGAAACTAGAAGAATTACTCTTCTCTGAGGCAGATCAGAGAAACCAGATCCCAAAGCTGGCCATAAAATCTAAAACTATTACTCTAAATTTCCTTCTGCCTTCTTTGTGTAAAAACTAACCATAAAGAAATTATCTGATCGACTTCGTTTGACCATAGGTAGGTCATGAGATCCCGGCTTTAGAAACAGTCCTGCCTCCTGCCCAGAAGGAAGCAGTGCATGCTTCCACCAAGAACCAGAGAAACTGTAGGGTTCCCCACTCAGACTACCAGCTTCAGATCGTATCTCGTATTCTTCTATCATATAATACTTCTACACAGCTTTCTGTATTTTGTCTAACATAAACATAAAATGGGCAATTTTCCCTGTATGTTTAGGTCTTCATTCTGAATACCACGTACATGTTAAATAAATGTCGTATTTCTTTTATTCAATTAATTTGCATTTTGTAAGTTGATTTTTCAGAGAACCTTCCCCCACAGAAGGGAAAGCTTTCTCTTTACCCCTACAGAGTCCTTTATCAGATACATGTTTCCCAAATACTTTCTCCCATTTCATTCCTTAAAAAAAAAAAAAAAAAAAAAATTCTGTTAATGAAGTCTTTAAGAATGTATTAGTTTCTTGTTGTTGCTGTAACAAATTCAATGGGTTAAAACCATAAAAATTTGTTCTATCCCAATTCTGGAGATGAGAAGTTCAAGATCAACTTCATTGAAATACGTATTTTAGGAGGTCTTTGTTCCCTCTGGAGGCTCCCAGGGAAAATTATTTCCTTGGTTCTTTTTGCTTCAAAGTTCTGGCGGCTGCTGGTTTTCCTTTGTTATGGCTACATTACTCCAGTGTCTGCCTCCGTCTTCACATCAGCCTTTCCTCATGTGTATGTCTAATCCTCCACTGCCTCTGACTTCAAAACATTAGGTTTAGGTGACACTCAAGGAAGCCACAATAATATTCTCATATCAAGAGCCTTAAATTTAATGATATCTAAAAACACTTTTTCCCTTGTAAGTTAACATTTATAAGTTCCCAGAATTATAACTTTATATCTTTGGTTAAACATTATTTATCCTACTACACAGAGTGGAAATTTTTAGTTTTAGTAATGTCCAACCTATCAATTATTTTCTTTCCTAAATTGATCTTTTGAGATTGTATTTAAAAAAGCATCATCAAACTCAAAGTCACAATGATTTTTCTCCTATGTGTTCTTATAAAAAGTTTATAGGTTTGCATTTTACATTTGGACCTATAACTTATTTTGAGTTAATTTTATAAGAAAACTATATGGTCTGTGTCTAAGCTCTTTAAAATATATATAGTTGTTGTTGTTGTTCTTGTTTATACTATGGAAGTGGGTTTCCATCTGGAAGATGTGTGTTCTTTCCACTGCAGTATATACTTGACCTAGAGCAATTCTATATATGTGAACGTGGTCAATAAAATAATGAGACTATGTTTTTTCTTTTATGACCCTAAATTTTTTTTTCCTAAATTTTAATGTGTCAGGACTTTCTCATGAATTCATATAATCTGTACTTCCTAATATATATGGAAGTACAATTGTTTCAGAATCACTTTTTAAAATTCTATGTGTATCTTTAGTAGTATAATTGGAAGTATTGGTTTACTTTTCCTTAAAGGAGTTCATATTTATAATGGGTTGTTACAGTGTGATATTGACCGGTCTCCCAAAATCTATTGCCCCAGTCTCCTTATCTACAAAATAAAGGTATTATTAAATGCTTTTTTAAATGAGCTGTTAATAGATAAATCACGGGAAAACAAAAAGCAATAAAATAATATCAATCTATGTATAGTTGAGGAGATAAAATAATATTAGTCTATGTATAGTTGAGGAGAGTGCTATCATACTACTCTACCCGTACATGTGTATTCTTCACATTGTTGCCTTCACAGGGAACACTTGAGACAAAACAAATATTTTCATTGTGGAAATGAAATTCTGACTTCATAAAAACATTTTACCAGAACATGTACTTCAACAATTTCTAGATTTCTAAAGGGAAATGCCAAAATTAAATTCTGACAATGGACACACAAAGAAAAGATACATTGACTATTTGGACCTAAATGAATCTTTAAATAATATCAGTTATAGTTGAAGATTTCTTTCTGAAATCACTTAAAAGATTGCTTTTTGTAAAACGTTGTTAATTCTCCACATGTGTGTGTATGTGTGTGTGTGTGTATACACACATGCATATGTACCTATAGGTCTTGTAACATTTGCTGTGTTACAGAAACTTGCAAAGGAACATAATTGGTGAAAGGCTTTGTGGCTGTGGTACCCATCCTGTGCTAAAACTATATTTAGAAAAGAAAAAAAAATGTATTAGCCTAGAAAGATAACCAGTACATGTCACATCCCAACAATTTTAAAGTCAATTAGTATTGAATTTTTAAAAATTGGAAAGTTTCTTTACCAGAAATTTCTTACAGACTTTAACTAGCTACTGTAGTATAAGCATCTTAAGGTACATATATACGGAGCACTAGATTTATCACATAAACTGTCCTTGCAAACCTTTCTTTCATGGAGTATCTCTCAATATGTCTCTGGAGACCAATATTCTATAGAATAGATTTGTGTGAAATGTGGAACTATAACAATGCCTGAGGCAAAGACCTAATGAGCTTTCCTTAATGAGAATGAGCAAGGATTTATGACTTTTCATAGTAATTAGAGAAAAAGTAAGCAGAAGGAAATTTTAAATAACTTATTTTAACATAGAAAGTATCAGCAAAAAGTTAAAAAAAATGATAACTAAACTGCTATTAAGAATGCAAAAGTGTCAGACTCTTGATTAGATCAATAGCTTTTGTTACTTTAAACATAACTCATACAATATCTATAATAACGTATTTTCACAATTCAGGAGTAAAAATACATTTAAAGTGTTACTACAATGAATTGAAGTTACAAATCTGTCAAAGACTGAAACAGATAATTCTGTGGAGACTGAGGTTTATTTTGAAGTTTCAATTTTACGTAATTCCAAGTAACTTTAATTGGAATGAAACTCAAAGAATTAAAACTCGGATGTTGAAATTCAGCATCGCAAAAATTAATATCTTACATTGTGTTTTAAGTTAAAAATAGCTAATATACATTTTTAATTCAATATTCATAAACCACAAAGGTTGGTTGAGTTGTTTTCATGGTGATGATTTTATAAAATGAATGATATTTCCTGCCAGTAAATGAAAAATCATAGTATGGAAGCAGGTTTCCATCTGGAAGATGAGTGTTCATTCCACTGCAGTAGACTTCACCCGGAGCAATTCTATACAGGTGAACTGAGTCAATAAAATAGAGTATGTTTTTTCTTTTATGACCCTAAATTTCAATGTGTCAGGACATTTTCATCAATTCACATAATCTGTAATTTTAATATATATCACTTTTCAAACAATAAATGATTTTTTCAAGTTGACAGAAACAACAAAAAATGCTGCAGAATGCTCTATTTATTTTCTATAGAACATAAATTTCCACTTTCACCAAAGCTACTTGAACCCACCTGCTCTACAGTTGGGCCTATTCAGCATACCAACTATTTCTAAGATTGTCTTCATAATTTCAACAAAACAGGGTGTACAAGAATAGTCTAGGGGTTGATAGAAAAATATATCAACATTCCAAGCAATGTTTTCCGGCCTGTTGTTGGTGCTGCAGTTTTTATTTTATTCTGTATTGTCTGCTTCTATTTGGGCAGGGAATGAAATCTCTTTATGTAGCTTTTAGCTTGATTTTCCTACCTCACCAAAGAGCTCTCTGACAACGTTTTTACTTTTTTTCTTTTTAAAGAAATGCTAGTCTAGCTTTGTTTCCCAGGCTGGAGTGCAGTAGCACAATCATGTTCACTGTAACCTTGAACTTCTGGGCTCAAGAGATCCTCCCACCTCAGCCTCAGGAGCAGCTAGGACTGAGGCAGGCATGCTCCACAACTCTGCACTAAATTTTTTAATGTTTTGCAGAGGCGAGGTCTCCCTATGTTGCCAAGACTTACCTTAAATATCTGACCTCAATCAGTGCTGCCTGGGCCTCTCAAAGTGCTGGGATTACAGACACTGTGCAATGGCACCCAGCCTGAGCTCTCTGACAACTTATTCTCAGAGATATTCTTCTTAAGACATAAAAACAAATCTGAGAGAGGCTGATTTCTAAAATACCCATTTTGTTCCTCTTAAATCCCTCACTTTCCCCATAATATTCTTTATAAAAATTTCCCTATTTATAACAAAAAATAGTGGAAATATTATGAGGAAAACATGCCTTACTAACAGATGTATTAATAACATCCCTTAAAATACTGTTTTTATACAACGGTTTTAGTCCATAATGTATGAACAAAGCATAAGCAGGAGCTCCCCATCCTCCACAACCACTTCATCATTTCATTTCAAATGCAATTTTTTTCCTTTTAGCTTGGATTAAAATTGAGAACAGCTAATCATTTCTATGCATATTTGAGGGTATTACTTGTCTCCAAAATGATTTCTTGAGAAAACTAAAAGTTTCTGAGTGTTTATGATGTTACCTGTATGATACTGGAAAATGGCCTTGCTGATTCACACGCTTTATAGTATCGAAATACTAATAGAGACTTTTTACAAATTCTTCTATACATAACCTACTATATCCTAATATATATGCATCTTGGGATAACCATGATACATTTGTTCATGTTAACCATGAGCAAATTATGCTTACAAAAAGATTGTACAAGAAAAAAATACAGTTATGGAAATTATTGGTGTTGAAGATGTTCTCTTTTCTCCACAGTATTTAAATATACAACAGAACCACATTTATTGTAATTAGGTTATTCCCTTCAAGCTAAGATTTCAAAGTAGTTCTCCAAATATGTTGATATGAGCACTTTTTAAAGAGTAAAATATTCAAGATATGTGATTGAGTCAATGAATCAATCTCACAAATGGCTTTCAGGAAAGAATAAGTCTAGTTAGTATTTCCCTAAATTACATGAGTGCTTTATTGTCAGATAATAATAATTATTATATCATTGCCCATGCTATCAAATCTCCAACACATATCCCTCTTTATAAACAACAGCACGTTATCTATATTTCCTGCATTAATTTTCCAATTCAGCATGCGTTCTGGACTACCATGTTGTTTTTGTCCATGTGGACAAGTCTTTCATAAATATTTTGAGCCAATTATGAAAAAAGTAAAATAAATTACCATCAGAATTTTGCTACATGTACTTTATCTTTTAATATTTTAAGTCTTTGTAAGTTATAGATTTCTCTGTTTACATTTTCTCCAAGCCCAGATACTGCCTTACAATATCTTGTATGTAAATTTTCCTTTTATAACTTAAAACACAATTATGATTCTTCCAAATTTTGAAGCACTCTTACTAGAATTAGAACTCTATAAAATATGAACCCTGTCTATACCATGACCTAATAAGATCTTCCATAATTTAGTGCCTACTCACCTCTGCAACTTCATTTTACCCTACTCACTCTCTCAGTGTATTCCTTGCACCCAGCCTTTATGTTTCTCAAATAAGCCAACTCTTATATTCCGGTGCATTCCTTGCACCCAGACTTTACGTTTCTCAAATAAACCAACTCTTCCATTCCAGACTTTTTACATAAACTATATTTCATAGTGTAACTTTCCTTGGACACCACATATACAGTGGCTTTATCTTGTCTTTTAGTGGTCTCTATCACAGATTATTTTATGTTCTGCATGACAATTGCAATCTAAAATATTTTATTCATTAATTTACATATTTATTATCTATTTCAACCAAAGAAGTAGAAACACTATAGATTCTAGGTCTTATTGCTATTTGCTGATTTGTTACTGTGTGAAAACAGTAGTGGGAATATAAATATTTGTTGAACGAATATAAATATTTGTTAAAAATGAAGTAATGAATTACACTTCCTAGACCAGCCAAATAGAAATGTTTTTCCTCATATAATTTTTCTCCCAAATGGCATAAGTTGGCCAATTGCCAGACTTCCAATCTTCTGAAGCGACACTTTCCCTTTGGACTAACATGTACTCACTTTCCCTGGCTATGTTATAACAAAATCTTTTTGATTTGGTTGATTGATGCGTGTAGTCAGCCTGAAGGAAGATGCTTCAGGTTCCAAAGCTAGATTTATATTTCTAAGAATGGAATAGATATGCTAGGTGGTGTCATGAATAATCTTGAACTCCTAGACTCATCGCTGGTCTTTAGTTGCAAGAGTTTCACACGCAGCAAGGGTAAGTGGTATTACACTGAGTACATCTATGTGCCTGTACTCACCTTCTGCGTGACAGTATTGCCTTTTGCAGTGAGTTTCTCAGTGGAATGTGGGTAAATAAATTTCTTACTATAAACATCCTGATATGTTACCTTTTCTTGTGTATCACATTATTCATCTTCCTATACCCTAAAGTTTAACACAAAATCCAAGAGTTCCATATTCCAGACAATAACCCTTTTGTCCTCAGTTATAAAGCTGAGGAGCAATGAACTTGGCAAAGAAAATTGTGACCTCACCACACAGTGTCAATGTTCCTGATGTTTAAAACTTTAATGAAGACCTGGTTTCATCTTCTAATAGCTGAATAATGCTTTCTTTAATATTTTAAAAAATTCTGTCAATGTATATCATAGCTAATGATATCAAGTTCTATTTTGATTCTCATTTAACCTTTGTTTACCTGAGGTGTTCTCTAATGAAGGCAACATTTTCTGGGGAAAATATCTGAGAGTGTGGAGATTGATGAAGCTGTGTAAGGAATCACCAAGGAATTGTAATTTTGCTTTTCCAAAAACTAATCCTCTGGGATTACATAAATACATCGAAGTATAATTCAATAGAAAATGTCCCACAAAATGCATGGTCCAAGGAAGTAATGAGGCAAACAAAAGGAAAATATTAATCATTTTCATTCTCAGGGCTGGTATTGTGTCTTTATTGTAGTAAACTTCTGTCCATTCATTACCATATTTTATATGAAAATAATGATTCAGGGATAAAACAATTTCCTTCTAATTTTAGTTATTCCATGCATACATTTCTCAGAGACTCAGTGTCCTAGTAACAATAGATATAAGACTAGGGTTTTGAAAACAATGAAATAGGGTCTTGGGATCCAAATTCTTAGATAAATTCTTGCCCTCCACACTTATCTTGAATCTGTTCGGCAGCCTTGGCAAACAGCAAACTTTCTCCTCTAATGAGATCATCACATTCTGTTAGAATGGCTGTCCTCAAAACAACAACAAGTAATTTTGGTGAGGATGTGGAGAAAAGGGAATACTTGCACACTTTGGGTGAGAATGCAAATTAGTACAATCTTATGGAAAACAACATGAAGATTCCTCCTAAAAATTAAGAACAGTGCTACCACGTGATCAAGAAATCCCGTTGCTGGGTATACATCCAAATGAAATGAAGTCAGTATGTCAAGGAAATAATTTGTACACCTATGTCTAAATAACCTTGTCAAATTGCACTTAGAATGTTTATTTTATCCTGTGCAATCAATAAATTGTTAATAAAGCTTAAAGTCACAAAAACACAAAGTGTGGAAGATCACTATTGGTGATTTATTAAATGATGCATGAAATTTCACAAAATTAAGCCAATCACAAACCCACAAATTCTACCTTTCAAGTTCAATGTCTGTTTTCTCCTTCTATGTTTTTACTTGTTTCTAAACATATTAACTATAGTCATTCATTTCTCAGTGACTTTACTATACTTCTCTGACAAGAAGTCTCTCCTATAACTTCTGTTCCTACTGATAACATTCTCATCCTCTCACCCCAAGGTGCCATGCTTTCTGACTATCCCCGGGTCTGCTCTAATTCTCCATAAAATTTATACTTTACCTTTAAAAAAAATAAAGAATTTGGCTTTCTCAAGAAGTTAGGGGTCATAAAGCATTGTAAAATCCATCATATATTATTTTTATTTCAGAGATAGGTCTCAAAGTAATCTGTGGGAGGGGAAAACTAATTACAAATATAAATAATACACGCTTGCCCATGAGGTTACAATTGTCTAAACCAGGCTATGGGCACAGGGAGGTTAATTATACAAATATTAATTAAACAAATCTCTGTGTTTGAAATGGTCCCTATTTTTCTGAAAAGTAATCTTCAGAACATTTATGTTATTTCACATCAATTTAGCTATTTTTAAACAAATGTGCAATTTTTTTCCTTGTATAGTTAGGTGCTTATATACTTGGCTTCTCAATCACGTTTCTCAATTCTATCTTTCTGGAGGATAAAGCCAGTGTTCTCTTTTTATCTACCTATTCTTAAGAATTTCTTTGGAGTAGCTACTGAATAAAATCTGGTTAAATTAAATTAAATGCTGCCATTAACAATGTCTTTTACACCTTTATTTTTTTGTCACATGTATTTGTAAATTACAGAACCTAAATATTAAATACACAGCCATCCTTGCATTATCTGTGCGTTCTGAGTTGCCCCTACCTTCTCCTTGAATGGCAACAGAGGTAGAATGATCACATTCTTTTGCTCCCTCAATTTCATATTCCATGAAAATCAAGGTTGTCTTTATTTTTATTCATCTTCATTATTATCATTGGCTTTTGCATTGTTTGGATGATGACTGCCCTAAACTTCAGCAACCGTGTTCATAATCTTAATGTGAGTCCTTGACAGCAGAAGGTTACCACAGTGAGGAATAGTGGCATGCAGGGAAAGAATCACGGATCAATTATATATAAGAATTTTAAAAGGAATCTTTAAGCAGGGAAGAAAAATGTCAGCTACCCAATGTGGCAGGGGAAATAAACACATTTAGGAGATTCCTGAGAGATCTACAAAAGTCTTCAGTGATTGCTAAGTAGGCTGTATGAGGAATGGTTGAATGAACCGTGCTCTGTAGCTGGCAGAGCAAAAATCCCAAGAAGGAACTTAGCACTTCCCGCAATTTCCAGAAATTGTTCACATGGGAATATTTCAATAAGAACAATATTATAACAAGTAGAATAAAAAATAAATAAATTTTGGACTTACATGAGTTTGAGGAAAAGGTTAGTGTTGATCTATAGTTCCAGGATTGTTAAAAAAAACTAAAGTGAGGTTAAAATAATCACATTTTTTTCATATTCTTTCAGGATTTCTAATACTGCAAGGGCATGTAAAATTTTTTTTCCTAATGTTATGAATATTTTTAAATTTCATTTTTTTAATGCTAGAGAACAGGCTAAATCTCCCAGATGTCTCATAATTTAAAAATCTCACAAAGTACCTTACCAATATTATTTTGAGTATGTTCATATTAGCACACAAACTATAGTTAGAATCCTCTGTTTCTTATTATCCTTAGTACTTACCATACTGAATTGGTAAACTTAGTTGGCCCATGCAGATTGATGTTTGAGGCTACAGGGATGAATGAAAGTTTTAATCCATGAATATCTAGGACCTCAATTTCCACACACATAAAATGAGCCCAATTGGATTATCCTAGTTTATTATATTGCTAAAATTTCAGTGTTTCATGAACGCTTTGCATCTTCATTTTGATGCAAATTAAGCAGGCATGCTGCCAGTAGGGGGAGTCCTGATCTTATCCCCAGAATTACAGAACTCCATAGATTTTTGCAACACAGTTTGAAGTAACCTGGCTGCTTTATTTTATAGCATTCCACATACAAGAAAAAGTATATTTATAACATGTTTTTTAAAGTAAAAATGTAGATGTTTATTATGGTGTATAATTCGTCTGATGATGTAATAGAATTTTAACTATTTAAAATTAACGTTTTCATTCCATCTTTAACAGGATTAGCTACTAGTCCTAACAGCCACTCTGAAGCAGAATCAAATTCTCTAGTCTTTAAATAACAGTGAAGGAAAAAAATTTGGCTAGAATTTAGGAATAAACGTACTCCATACAGATTAGAATATAGGAATACACACACAGATGGCATTTCTATATTTTGTTCCCTCGTATGTAACACCTGCTACAAATATATACTCAAAACTACTCTGGAAAAATATTATATCCTTTTTGATTTGAAAAATTATTTTTCTATTGATATATTAGAAAATAAAATATGTGGTGATGTTATCCCTGACTTCATGCACACACATACAAGATTTATTTAATTTTGATTCCTGTTTTATTCTTAATACTACGCATACTGCCTCCCAATACGTTTCAGTTTTAATTTCAGATATGAATTTACCATTGGTGAAATATATATGGATGTGAAGGCACATCGCCCAATGCTTTCAGCTTATATATACACCTATGCGTAAATATTCTTATGTATATAGAGGTAAACACCTTCATAGTATTTTGTATTGGCTCATCGCCTATTCAAATATGTTTTATATTGCATTATATCTAAGTGTTACACTTTTTTCTAGCTAATTGTTTATTAATTTCAAATAAGTATATTTGCTTTAAATGTTTTCAAATTAATATTGTATATCTCCTTAATGGTTTTATATTCCAAAAGAAAACTTGAAAAGCCAATGTGGCAGCTCAAGGTCATGGTTTTACATACTAATAGTCAATAAATGGGAATAAATGGGTTAAAAGTGGGGATTTCAGGCAAGCAAAGACTAATAAAATATGCACATTTTGGTGGTAGAGCACTTTCATACTCTTTTCAAATCCAACACCTATTTTACCTATTAATATTTTGAGCCCAGGTGTAGAGGAATTCAGGGTATTTGAAAGCATTCCTAATAAAACTCTGCCAAAGTTGGTGATTCCTCATTTAACTATACTTCTGATCCAATACTTATCATTCCTTGTGCACACTCTCATATGGACTTTGTTGTTAAAGAATGAAAAATATTCAATAAAATAAACACCACAACATAATAAAGATTTAGCACAGGGTCAGATTGATACTGCATATACCCTTATCCACAACTGGAGATCATTATAAGTGTAGGTTTAGGACAGTGATCCATAATATGAACATATTGAAAGTAGTGACCACCCGTTTTACCACAAATAAGAAAAGAATGGGATTTTATGTTTAATGTGAAAGTCTTTTGCCTCACCTACAAATCTATTCTTGAGACTGAAGATATCAACAAGATGTCATCCTAATAGTGCAACCCTACACTGAGGAATGGGAATAGAAGACAGATAGTGAGTTGGGTGCCTGCAGGTTCAAACCCCACCCTGGCCAAACTGCAACAACAACAATGAAAAATGAAAACATTCATTTGCTTCTCAAATTATTGGTAACATAGTGCACAAAATACAAGGTTTCTATACCAAAAAAAGAAACTCAATAGCATATACGATGGCCATATTGCAATTAGTCAGATTGTCAATAAATATATAATAAACATCTCCTATGTGACTGTACTTTCCCATAGCATATTCCCGATGTGTAAACTTCATCTTGACGACTCTATCATTTGGAAATTATTTTCCCCTTACTTGGATCGAAGAGAAAGAAGTTCAAAAGGCATTTGGTAGATCATGCTTCAAGGCAGATTAGAGGCTAAAAACTATCTCACACTCTAGATACACAGGTCATACCCAAGAAAACAGGAAATTACCAATATAAAAATCTGTGAAGAGTATTGAAATATGTAGAACTAAGAAGAACTCTAGTTAGTTCATTATATCCACCAATTATTATTAATAAAATTTGATAAATAAAATCTGCCAACATGAAATGAGTGTGGCTTATGAAAGAATATAAAATACAAGAAGAGACTTACAAAATAATTAAAGAATTTGGAACCTACGTAAGCAGTAAACCAGGGCAAATTAGAACCAAGAGAAGGTCTTCATAAATTACTAAGGTAAAGGAAACTTGAAAAAGGTAGCACAGATCACACGTAATTAATTTTTTTAGGATAGTTTAGTTTTTTTCTAAAAATTTAAGGCAAACGATGGTTGTGTGTCTTTTCAATGTCATGCTGGAACCTTGTCTAAGAAGCTCACTCAAAGATTATTTAACTATCCATGTGAATGTAACTTTTATTTTCTAAATAGGAAATGACTAACAGGTATGAAATCATCTGTTAGATGGTCCACTTTTGTCTGGTAGAGAAACAATTATTTTCTGTCTAGTAGAAAGTCAACTTAAAGGGGGATAGTGATAGTGCCCGGTAGGATACAAGCCAGTTTTTACCTAGACCTGAAATATCATTTCAACAGTTTTTTTCTTCAGTGCGTACAAATGCTCTCCGTCTTAAATGTTTTCCGAACCAGTTTTGTCATTCTGCTGTTCTCTTTACTATGAATTCAATAAAATTTAGTCATGAATATATTATGTACTTGTTTGAGAAATACTGTTGTTTAACTTTCTGAAAATTATTCTTTACAGTTTAAAGACCCTTCCAAAGGTAGCTGTAATATTTGCCTGTCCATGATCCTAATAACAATCGCAGTCGGACTGTTTTTACTCTTATGAAAGACACACATGAACCTAATAAAGAGATGTTCTATTGATTAAGATAAGAATTTTATTTCTAGTTTAACATGTTCATAAATAGTTTGTATATCATTATTAGAACTGAATATTAAAATAATAATAAATAAGATTTTAGAATGTATTGTATTATATATATATATATATATATGTAAGAGTATTTAACCTTAGGTAGTTTTAAAATATAAATAAAATCTATTTTATCTAGCAAAATCATTCTATTAAGATGAACTCAAGCTCACTTTTTTTAATGAGATGATTCGTGTCTTTCACAAATATGGACATTTTTCATATTTTCATTAATATATTTTTCGGACATAGAAAATAAAATTGAATTATATTTACATATATGTGCTAAACTGTAGAGTCCTGAAAAACAGAAAAATACTTTCAATTAGACTTTGATGCACAGAAGTTATTTGATTGGTACACAAATTTGTAATGCTTAAATATATATGTTTTTATTGAATAATGATTTATACACCAAAAGGATTTTATTTAATACTCTCAAAGTTTAGCTTAGATAAAACATTTAAAGCATTTCTTCTAAAGAATACACTTGAGGAGCATGGATGAAACCCAAGCATTTTCCTTTTTTGGAAATATTTCAAAATAATCATCTAAATTTGGACTTAAATCAATAGATAAAGTACTAATAAAAAGAATCTAATAAACAGATAAAGTACTTAGGAAGTAAAATAAGCACATACACAAACAAATAGGCCTGAACCATAATGCACCCCTCTAAATTAAGAACTCATAATTA
Source organism: Galagoides demidoff (assembly GCA_963574575.1). Taxonomy (NCBI): domain Eukaryota; kingdom Metazoa; phylum Chordata; class Mammalia; order Primates; family Galagidae; genus Galagoides; species Galagoides demidoff. Next base: position 18,360 of record CAUYQV010183093.1, read on the forward strand.
CACATATTCTGGTTTCTCTAAAATTTCAAGTATGGGGGAAAATAATAATAATAATGTATAGTAAAACATCATTCTCTATATTTATTCTTGCTATCACAAATTTACTAAGCACTTCTGAGATTCCAAATATGTTGTAATGTGAAGATTCGATTTATGGATAGAGAAATCAATTCCAATTTACAATCCCTGATTCAAAAATATGTACCTAATGCCTTTCCAATGTCAGTCCTGTGTCAAGACCAGAATATACAGAAGTGAACTAAACTGGACCAAATAGTGAACAAAATGACATTTTCTGGAGATATAGTCTAGTCGAGGAGCCAGACGTGTGTAAGTAAACATGTCAATTATATAAGATGATAAGTTATGTGAAGAAAAGAATATTGTTTAATTCTGAGAGAATCAGTTATTCGCAATTTTAAATTAGGGTAGACAAAAATGTGGAGTATATTTACCCCACAAGCAACGTTTCATTGAGATTTGTTGAAAGGAAAGAAGGCAGCCATGCATGGCTCCTGAAGACCCTCGCTTGCAGAGGGAACTCTTAAAATAAAAGCATGAATGTTTGGTGCTTTAAAGCTGTGAATCTCAAGGAGAGGAGGAAATGCCCACCAGGAGACATTTGGCAATGGCTACAGACACGTTTGTCCTTACACGAAGGGGTGTGTGTAAAATTAATTCTGGCACCTAGTGGGTAGAGCCTAGAAATGTCACTAAATATTCCTCAAAGCGCAGGAATGCTCTTCATGAGGGGCTGAACGCTAGGAACCCTGCCTCAGTAACAGAAAGGGGTGCAGTGTCCCCTCATTTGTAGGCCTGCAATGAAATCAAAGAGAGAACAAGGGCCAGAAGGGGCTTGTAAGTCCATGATAAGATGTTTGGAGTCCATTTCTACAAATATCCATGTATTGTCATTAGATTTTCGGTAAGATAATGATATTTCCTTTACATTAAAAACAATCATCAGTCTGGAAAATATCTGGCTAATGAAAAACCAGTCTTTTTTTTTTTTTCTTCCATGGAAGGGACATGTTCGTACAGTCATAAGAGAGAACGTGAGTTATGATGACTATGAGCCTGTTGGGTAAAGAAACTAGGCTGTTATTGTCTTCAGCATAGAATTTTAAAAATAAATAAATAAAAACTGTATATTCTCCTTGCCGAAAAGACATTTTCTAAAAATGATGTAAAAAAAAAAATATGCAGAGTACTTGGTTAATAGTAGAAAAGCATGAGATTTGAGCCCCAAAAGGAAGGTCTGATAATAATACAGAAAGAATCTAACTAATACAAGCTTGTTGTAGGAAGGAAGCAATAAAATTGAACTGAACCGACTGGATTCAAAATGGACAATGGAGGCAGAGCATGAAGACTCAGTGACAGGTTGAGTGTGTACCACGAGGAAGGGAGACAGTTCACAGGCTTTTGAATTCGGCACCTGAGCATATGAGGTGTCAGTAACGAGGATGGAAAGGATGAGTCTATAAAATGGTTTGGCAATGAATCTCCTATCTTCAAATGTGCCATCCGCCTTTTTAACTCAGTCCCATCTGAATCTGAGAACTATTCTAACAATATGGACTTTGTGTATTTTATTATTTTTGAACAAAAGCAACATTTATTTTATAGCTACCATACAGAAGGCAATGAGTTTCTACTTCAGTAGCCTTAAATGTATAGGAAATTTTGTATGTTAATATAAAATTGTGCATTATTTATACACCAGATTATACCCCTCCAACTTATCAGATTCCTGGGCAACAAAAAATAATTACTGTCGCTACACATGCAAATTCAGTGCTGCCCAGTGGATGTTCAATTCACTTCCCACCCTCACTGTGGGAAAAGCCAATTTTACCACCATTTGCATATTCATTTCAATATTCCCGACCTACAACGTGTCTGTTCTTTGAAGGGTTCTCTTTTTAACCAGTTATAACATTTGCTTGGTTCCCTCATTGATTAATGACTAAATAAAATCTTTAACATGTGTTCATTTCCATATTTCCACTAGAGTGGTAATTTTCCCTTTTTGAAAATTCTTTTTGCATATTTATTTTATTATATTTAATTCAACAGGATACCTTTTTTTTTTCAGTTAGGTTCAAGCTGTTTGCCGTCACATCCTCAATTTTCTCAAACAAAGGCATGAATAAGATATTGTTGAAAACACGGTATCTCCACACTATATTTTCCTGAATGTGTTATTAAAATATTTACATATAAAATTGCCTATATGTTTTTTTTCTCTTTTTAATGAGGGGAAAAGAGAAATAATTAGAAAAGTATGTACCACTGCAAATGCCTTTTATTGAAATGGATCTGTATAGAGCCTAATGTTCCTATAGCTTCATTATAAAAAATAATTGCTGCTCTTTTCCTAGAGACTGGCAATGAACATCGACCACAATTTACTTACTAACACATCCACTATCAAAACCAAAGGGTCCCACCAAGAACTTTCCATAATAACACAAGAAAAAAGCTATACACTCTGCGACTGAACCAAGATGATAGTTGAAGCAATGTGTTTTAACTTAGAAAAATGCCATCAAATTTTAATTTGGGAACATTAGTTCTCTTGAAGTGCTTTATATTCTCATGCTGTCTCTGCTGTGTGCTTCTCAGGGTAGACATGCTTTGCAGAATATAAAATGCAGCCAGAAAACTATATCTTGACGACTTGCAGTCTGAAGGAAAACAAATAAGCCAACAAGAAAAAAATTAAGAAACAAAGGGAAAAAGGCAAACCTCAGAAGAAGGCTGCTTCTCACTTCTTCCTTCAGGCCTTTTCCAGGCTGTCAGCTCTCTCATCTAGGAACAGATCCAAGTTCTGTCTCCATAGATAAATGCCAAGCTCCAACAATGTTTCTTGACTTCAGAAATAGATGTTTTCTTCAATACACTTGTCAAATTATTTTAGGATATTTTTCTTTATTCAACACAACTGATGTGAATTTATCACTACAGGTAAACTAAAATGGTGCCTGGTGGGACCACCTAGTGGGTTTCCTAGGTGCCAGTGGGAAGAGAATCACAATTAAATGATTTTAATACAATAAGTTGTAAGTGGAGAAAAGCAATTTATAGAGCACATTTGGAAATTATAGATTTCTGCAAAATGGAACAGAAACATCTGAACAAGAAATTTATGAGTAGAAAATATTCCAGACACATAGACAGATTTAATTTTTAAAGTTCTGAAAATTATTTTTTGGGAAGTCTCATTGTAAAGAAAAAGAATATAAAATTAAAAAAAAATAAATTAAAATAAAACAACTAAGATCCTTTCTGGGTTTTTGAGGGGCTTCATCAAATGTGAGACTTGGAAACATAGTTCATTGGAATAAATCTTCTGAAGAAGAAGGAAAACTCTTTTTAAAGCATTGCTCAATTATTTATTAAGAAAATATTGAAAGTACTTAAATGTCCATCATAAGGTGTTTTCTAGGGACACGCCGATGAATGAAACAAAAAAGGTGTGCATCCCTTGAAGGTTATGGTCTGTGAGGATTAACATGGGCAACTTGATAAAGAAAATAAGTGATGATTTTGTGAAAGAAACCATATCTGAAAAATTTAGAAAATAGAAAACATAGTATACAAAAGCATAAGGAAAGAAAAACCTCATAATTCACCACACAGAGATAACCTATGCTACTGTTTTAGCAAATTTCTTTCTTTCTTTTTTTTTTTTTAGAGACAGAGTCTCACTTTGTTGCCCTCGGTAAAGTGCTATAAAATCACAGCTTACAGCAACCTCCACTTCTTGGGCTTAGGTGATTCTCTTGCCTCAGCCTCCTGAGTAGCTGGGACTACAGGCGCCATCCACAACGCCAGGCTATTTTTGGTTGCAGTTTGGCTAGGGCCAGGTTTTAATCTCACTCTTGGTATATGGGGTTGGCACCCTACTCACTGAGCCACAGGCACTGCCCTATACTACTATTTTAAAAGAGTCTTACCAATTTTATTTTTGTCCATTTTAAAATAGATACTTTTGGTATTTTGATGATTAAACCGTGTATTCAAACACACATATGTATCTATTCTATTACATTACTGTGTCTGATATAATTTTTTATATCTCTAATTATAGTTAATTGAACAAAATGTGTTTAAGCATTTCTCTATTGCTGAAGAAATTTTTGTTTTAAATTTCTACTGTTATAAATATTACCATAACAAATGTCTTGGACTACATATCTGAACATCTGCTTACAGTCCTAGACATGGAATTGCTTGTACAAAAGTATGAATTTTTTTAGATTTCTTTGTATATATTGCTAAATTATTCTTAAAAAATATTTTGCTTGCTTAAGCTTCCAGGAATATTGAATTAAAACAATGTTAATTTCACACGCCACCCTCATTAACATCAGCTGCTTTAATTTATTAATACTTAAAACTTGATAACCAAAATATTATTATAGTTTTGCTTTACTAAATATTTATTTAATTTGAGCTGATTATGAGTCATTCATTGTGATTTTAGCTTATTTTCCTTTTTTTTCTTTTTCAATGGAAACAGAGTCTTGCTCTGTCACCAAAGCTAGAGTGCAATGGCTTTGGCATAGCTCACAGCAACCTCAAACTCCTGGGTTCGAGCAATCCTCCAGCCTCAGCTGCCCCAGCAGCTGGGACAAGAGATGCGACCACAACACCCAGTTATGATGGGTTGGAAACTTGCTCAGGCTGATTTCCAACTCCTGAGCTCAAGAGATTCTACCCACCGCACTCCCAGCTTCCAAAGCGCTGGGATAACAGGTGTGACCCACGGCACCTGGTCTGACTTTTAGCATTTCTCTTTCTTCTGTGACTCTTCCATTAGAGTCTTTTATGGTTTGAGTGGGTATTGGTTAGTGTTTCTCTTTACAATTTTTTGTTGTTATTTTTGTAAAAAGAAAATTAAGTGGCTCCTACCATAATTAATGTATTTTGTAACTTAGTAATTATTTTTGAACATTAATGCCACATACTGAAAGGCAGAATTAAAACTGAAGCTTAGAATCAGTGATCCTGAATAAGTACAATCCTGTGAATCGGTGTTAGAAGACTCAGAAACTCAGTAAGTCTATTCATCTATATCAGGCACTTCCACACAAGAATGAAACAGTTAGAAACTCTAGAATTTCACAGAGTACGTAATCTGCAATAAAGGAGAAAAGGGGTAGAAGCGTGGATTAGGATAAGAAGGAGAAAAGGACATTCTGCAGAAAGGGACCAGCATTTGGACAGGCACAAAAGGACAAAAGAAGGATGAGTGTTAAGGGTTCAAGTAGCTATATATTGACGAAGAGTAGAAAATGACAGAAGTTGATGCAGGAAAGTGGACAGATGGGCAGATATCAGTTTAAATTTCAAAAATATTAAGTGAGGTAATCACCTGTGCAAATCAGTGCCATAGAAAGATACATTTCCATGGATCAAACAGGAAGTTTAACACACACACACACACAAAAAGGAAAACAGTTATATTTCTATTAAAATTGTCCCTACTACCTCCTAAGAAAAGCTTCCTACAGCCACCCCCAGTGGAAGTGGAAATGAAGGGATACACAACTGAAAGAGACATTGAAGGAATCTGACTGTGTCAGAGGAGGCATAAAGGAGATGCACCTGGCCTATGATGAGGGTGGCACGATTCAACAAAATGAGAGGCCATTTGGAATACAAAGTCTGGAGAGATCCAGTCAGTTTCATGTGGACCATGTCAATTTTCAGGTGCCTGCAGATTACAGGGAGTAATATCTACTAAGTAAAGATTATAGGGTTCTCAGAATATTGCCTTTTGGTAATTGATTTTTGTATTACTTATTTTAATTGAACAAGTTTCCGGAAAGGAAATTGTTTGACTCATATGGGTAGTTTCTCACGGGCTGATCAGCCCTGTCTTATATTTTAAGATTCTGGAGCTGTATCTTTCTCTCCGTTTCAACTCTCACAATCTCAATTCACACACACACTGTTTCTCACCAACTGTGCTACAGTTTTAATCAGACATTCTAGTTGGCCCCTTCCTAACTATTCTTCCACTGAGGCCAAAGGGACTTTTCTTATGCATACAATAGTAGATTCATCACAGTATTATTCACTGTAGTCTTTAGAAAACTATCTGGAATACAAATGTTTACAGGGTATGATTGATCTTACCTCTCAACACTCATCACTTACCCTAAACTTACACATACCTCGAAACATGTCTTGATGCTTCATCGAATGTCCCTTCCATAAATCGGAAATATGCATCTTCTGTCACATTCTAATTATTGACTTCCTTTTCTCTCCCCTACTAGAGCAGTATTCTAGAGAAAATAGTTTATTTACCATAGCACTTAATTAACCCTCTGCACCTGACATTCAGACAGCACTCAAAATATGTTTAATAATGGAAATCTATTTCCTCTGAGACAATCCACTATTCATCTTCGAAGGTTTGGGATGGAAGCTATGAATATAATGTATAGTCTGCTGCTAATCAAAACCACAAAAAAACCCCAATGATTTTAAGCCAAAAGAATCTATGTAGACCATTGTTTAAATAGATAGTAAAGAACATAAAATGAAACACTGAGCTGTCAGAGAAGGAAGTAGCAGCAGCTCCTGTCTCTTGAGCTAGAGAAACAAAGGAAAAAGGTTTGAGTCTATGGGAACCGAGAGGTTCATAGAAAGGCTGCCAGAGATCTGGGAGTCAAATTTCTAAGAAGGGGGTATCACTTCTATGTTCAGGTACATCTGAGAAGACACTGGAGGCCGCTTTGTAACGTGATGAAAGAATCTGGAGCATTGAAGGAAATGCAGTTGCTGAGGTGGACGTCCACACGGGCTGGCAGCTTACCTCGCCAGGAAAAGTAGAAACCCAAGCAGATAGACAGGCCGTCCCTTCACCCCTGTCTCTGCATTAGTTCTCTACTAGCAAGCAAGTCAGCTGATGAGGCAAAAACTGAGCTTACCAAACCTGAGCTCAGGCACCCCAAACAGAGTTTAAATTTGTTTTGTTTGTTTTGCTTTTATAAATCAAAGTCAAGGAATAAATTTTTTGGTTAGAGAAAATCTTACCAGCCAGAATATGCATAAACAACTTAGGTTTTAAACATTTATTCTATGATCCTATTAAGGAAAAGAAATACTCTGAAAAAAATGCAAAAACCACATTCATTCGAAAAATGAAGAAAAGATGATTCACCAGCATCCTAAAACATTAAGCACAGATCATTCTTAAGCCCAACTGTCTTGACGTAATGTGTAAATTAAAAATGAACTGGCTGAACTTAGCCATGCTCCCTGAATGGTGTGCCAAGTCCCAGTAACGACTGGGAATACACTTTCAAGGTGTTCAGTAAGCCTTATGCTGACTACGTACCATGGCTTTGCCTGCCACTTTTTGGCTCTGGCTTTTCTTGTGGGAATAGAAGTGTTAAATACGTTTGCACCTCAGGGATATGTCAGGGATGAGATAGAATTGGCGGATTCTTAAACTTTTGTTTGAAACCATGGGAAAGAATAAAAACTCTCTAGGGAACTCTGTGGGAAAAGATAAAGTACCCAAGATAGTACTTGAGAAGCAATAATATTTAAAGTTTATGGTGGGGAATAGAGAGAGAAAAGAAGGAATTGGAAAATGCTAAAAGAAGCAATACAAGAAAGATAAGTCCTGTCATCATATTGCTGTTTAAACTTATACTTTATGAAAATTCAAGTAGATATTTTTCTCATATTTATAGGTCATTTTTTAAGGGAGCGTTATATATTTATGTCCATCAAACTGTATGCTGGAAATTTTATGTTTTTCTTTTAGATATTTGTATAACTCTTAAATATGAAGTTAATATAGTCAGACAGTAGAAAATCATTAATGACAGTATTCAAACTGTTCCTCTGAAACAGTGTTGAATTTCAGTTACAGTTTAAGAAGTATTGTGCCAAAAATACAAAATCGTTCAGAAAAGCACACACAAAAAAAAAACCCATGGATTTTAAGCAAAATCCATACCTTCAAGTGGTTCATGGTCAATTAAATGGTTTCCAGAAGAGCAGAAAGAAGGGTAGGTGAGGAAGGGGAAGTATGCGTGGGAGGTTGGAGAGGATTTCGTAATGTGGGTGTGATTTCATGGCTACCGACATGCAGCAGAAGTTATGCCAGTATTCTCCTCTCCTCTTCCTCGCTTGCCCTTTCTATTTTGGTAGGCAGTATCCAAACAGAGTTTTGAGGGATGGGGTAAAGCAGTCTGGATGTCTATAAAGCCTCACCCTCAGATTTCAATTTCATTTTGACCATTAGTGAGCTGTGGTCTCCTGAGCACATTATGTACCTTCTCTGTGACTCCCTTTCCTTTTCTCTAAAATTAAGAAGTAAACTGTGTCCCAAGTAGGCAATTTGTAATGTGAATTGAGTTGATGCATAAAGAAAATTTTGATTAGTACCTGAACATAGGAAATAGCTAATAAATTACAGCTTTTACATTTATTCATACTCCACTTGACTAGCACAATGCTATCTTATACTGTTTAAGATTCCCCCCCTCTGTTTCTATATGTATACTAAAAATCATATTTTAAAAATAAGAAAGCCAAGACTAAAGGTACTGATGTTAAAACCCCCAAAACAGCAAAAGAGTATTGAGTGCCAATCATAGCAGTTGGCCTACATTCCTCAGTTTTTCTAAAAGGTTCATCTACAGACCACTAGATCAGAATACGATGCAGTGATTATTAAATAAGGTCCCTGAGCCCCACTCCGTGTTACCAACAACAATCTATTTGCATCAAGCTTAGGAACTGTATTTTAAACTATTACTTCAAATGCTTCTCAAGTACAATAAATGAGAAAAGTCTTTGTACAGAAAAAATATATGATCCTAAATTTATAAGACAGCGTAGCATGAAGAAAGAGACTTCCCAGTGGAGTACAGAGCACATAGACCATGAAACAAAGCATTACAGATGGTCTTGGGGGCCATTTTTTTTTAAACCTTGATAATATTATCTTTTTGATCCCTGAGGGCAAGAAATATTTTGAATTGGATGTATTCCCAAAGACTATTCTGTTGCCTCCGAAGGAAAATCCAAAACAAATGAAGTTATGGTTCAGATGGGAAAAGTCAAGCTATTATTTTTTCTCATTCACTAGTTACACACATACTTGCCGGTATCTAACACTCAGAAATGGGACACACAAACATTTCTCGCCTCATTTTAATGTACTTTCTTTTTACCTTCACAACAAGTGACCTCACCTCAATGAGACTGAAATGAGATAATGTCTGAAAAACTTTCTGAAAAGTGTAATGGATTGGAAAATGACTGTTATGAATATAGTAGTACTTAAGCCTTTAATAATCAACAAATACATTAGGAACCGTTGTATTTAAAGGACCACATGAAGCATGGAAGAAAAAAAAATAAAAAAATCCATGTCTTCAAGGGGTTCATGGTCAATTAAATGGTTTTAATAAGAGCAGAAAGAAGGGTAGGTTAAGGTATGGGAGGTTGGAAAGGACTTCATGATGTGGGCACGACTTAATGGCTAACAGAGCAGAAGAGATCTAGCATCACATAGAGCAACCAGCATGGGCCATACTCATAAGCACAAGTAGATATGTTGAACTAGATGACCTGCTATGTTGGAGAGACAAAGCCTGGATAAATCTGCTGGGGATAGATTAATTTATTCATTCAACCAAGTTTTAATTTATCTTTATATGCTATGCTAAGAAATATAGGGAACAGTAGGGAAGAACTAAAATACGGGACTTTAAATAGGGACATCCCATAATCAAATTTACAATTGATGTGCAGATTTGCGATAAGGCCAGAGGCAAACATTCCTATTCTCATAGGGGGAGAAAACAGCACCAGGTAAAAAAAGAAAAGTGGCACAGGAGTATAATGAGAACAAAGCATACTGAGGTGGAACAGGAAGGAGAAGAACCCCTCTCTAGATCTTCAGCACAGATGAATGAATTGTGCCACTCAGTATCCTCGGAAAACACCTTTAAATGGAAGATGATTAATTTTGTACTTCCCAACCATCTGATTTGGCATGTGTTTCACTGAATTGGAGTCGTTTGGTATCTTTTCAGAACACATGACTGAGTCTGAGTAGGAAACTGGCATTATATATATATATAATTTTTATTTGCAGGACTTACCCCTGTGTCTGACACATAGTGGGCACCCACCCATACATGGTAGTGGTATTGAATTCAATATGTGCACTATGGCCCTTAAAATAGACTACCAAGCTAACAAAATTCCCATCAAAGAAATTCAAGCTAAAGGGGAAGATTTACATGATTACAGTTGCTAATGTTCTGAATTTACCAGCATGCTTTCCTTTCAGAAAAGGCATCTTCAGCCATCTGAATTGCTCTTTTCACAATTTTAGCTTCATTGACTTCCATTTCAGAGATATTTTTAGCAAACAGATATTAGCTACTGAGACATATTTGGTAATCAAATAAGATACCTGTTTATCATAAGCTTCTGAAACTCGATGGAAATAATTCCAATGTGAGCTCTGGATGTTTCTTTGAGTTACAGCTCCCTTTGAAGATATAGTCTCTTTTCTTCCTAGTCTCATTTTTGACCTCAACATTACTGGATGCTATTTATGAAAATAAATCCATATGTAAAATAATAATTTACTATAACAAAGTTGTTAAAAAATATAAAACCTCTACTGGGATTCATATTAAGATTTTGCAATTCAGGATGATGAAGCCCTTTCCAGGTATAGCTAACCTATACCTTTCCAGGTTCCCTCTGTTAACAGGCTGGAAGAACACTAAGTACACATATTCAGAATAAAACGAATATCCTCTTCATTTCAAATTCAATGTTTTAAACACAAACTTTATTCTTTCTCAAAAATAAATTTATCCTCTTCAAGTTCTTCCCAAATTAGCAAAGTTACAATCTAATCAGTTTTGTTGAGGACCAGCCCTGAACTATACCTGAGTTCTTTCTCGGGGACTGGCAAAGATGAGAGGATGAGGGACAAATGAACATTCAAAGACACAGAAAGAAAGTTTTTTAAGAAGCTGCTGGGGGACTGTCCACCTCCAAGCGTGAGGACCAGCAGAAGCTCCTAGCTCTGGGCTAGCTCTGTTTTTATTACACACACCACTGTTTTAATCATCAATCTAATGGGGGAAGGCTAACTTTTTGTATCACGGGTCTTGCTGGGCTTGTGTTTTCTAACCAAACTATTTCTTTAACTAACTGCCTTAATTAGACTGATTTATGTCTTACTTTTTTTACTCTACTTATTTATAATCTATAACAAACAGAGCATGGGATGAGGACAGTCTATAAGCAGGATGTCAAAGCAGACCCCAATCAGATCATGCACAAATTTCAAGAGTGGTGATTAAACCCCAGGGAAGACTTGTGTGTAAGCCAAATTGATACTCCTGCCAATACCGAGATGACAGAAGAAAGGAGACACTTTCCTCCTTATCTCCTCAGAGACTTTTTCTCTCTTAGCAAATCTGCCACTGTCCCACCCATATACCCCCAACACAACAATGTTTAGGTGCCCACCCTGTCTCCATCAAGTTCAGTGTTCCCTTACTAACTACCCAAATGCACTCACCCCTGCCCACAGTGAGCCTAGTCTCTCTGTGCTTAGTGACTGCTGAACAAAGTGGGGCTGGGGGAGGTGTGAAGCTCCAGCAAGACAATCTGCTTGGAAATGCCAGGCTTCAGGCTGTTGTGCTTTGCAACAGATTTTGGGTTTCTCTAATCCACTTCCCTCCTGTCTCTGTTCCCATTTGCCCATTATATGCAATCATTTTCTTAATTCAATTCCTAATCTCCTTATAATAAACAATTGAAAATTGGTTGTAAGCTTTATAAATCATTATTTCTAGCAATGCAAGCACATCACGATATGTCTCTTCCCTTAATTACCAACATGTCCACTGCACAGTCTCTTCAGCAAAAAACAACAGCAATGATAAAAATCAGCTTGGTACCTGTAGCACAGTGGTTTCAGCATGGGCCACATACACTGAGGCTGGTGGGTTCGAACCTATCCTGGGCCAGCTAAACAACAATGATGACAATTGCAACAACAAAAAATAGCCATGCATTGTGACAGGTGCCTGTAGTCCCAGCTACTTGGGAGGCTGAAGCAAAAGAATCACTTAAGCCCAAGAATTTGAGGTTGCTGTGAGCTATGATATCACTGTACTCTAGAGTGCCACATAGTCAGACTGTCAGACTCTGTCTCAAAAAAAAAAAAAAAATCACAAAATACCTGGGCCCTGATTTCACCCTAGCTTTTCCCTTCCATCACTTGGTTCTCAATTTTCCCACAAAATATCCACATAAAAAGTAGTGCGGTTATGAATAAAGTGGATAACATGCATTGAGTACTTTTGATATCCCATGTATTAGCATAAACATTTATATGGATTATATCATGTTACTGTCATCATTAAAACACTCTGTGAGGTAGAAATTGATATTATCTTCACACTGCCCTTACAGAAACAAAGTTGTAAAAAGTTTAAGTAACTTGCCCAAGGACACATGTGTTTTCAAAGTCAAATTGCCTAAATTTAAATTCTGGCTGATTCACCATATGCTAGTTGTTTGCTCCTGGGAGAGTTAGTTAATTAATTCAAGACCTAGAGTGACAAACTATCTCAGTTTGCACAGGACTGAGGGGATCCCCAAAACCCAGGATTTTGAGTACTGAAATTACACAGTCCTGGAACAATTGATTGCTCTTCTGTATTTGAAAAATAACCACAGTAAAAGTGTCCACCTCTAAGATGTTCATTGCATTTGTAATGATTCTGTGAGCCTTAGCACAACAACTATCTCATAGCTACTACTCAATAACTTATTTCTTTTTATCAGTATTGCCATTAGTTTTGTCCCTTATCATCCTTTGTCTAGACTTCCTTACTGCATTTTGTTGTGCATATAGCTACCCAGGTTATCTTATAAAATATAGATTGATAATGCCTCTCTCTTGCTGAAAATACCTGGTGACTCCACATTGTCTAATTAATTATTGGTTGTTGAATGTAAGATTCTTTTCTTTCTTTCTTTTTTTTTTTTTTTAACGTAGTACATGGCATAGAAACAGAGCCATCACTGTGGGTTCATTTATTTCTATGCTGTGAGTTTTACATCTGCCTTCACTTTCAAATCTGTCCCTGCCCCACCCTTACACCCCCAACACAACAATGCCAAGCAACCTCCACTCAGTATTTCACTCACCTGTGGTATTTCCTTTCTGTAGAATGTTTCCCTCCCAACTTCTTAATTTGTAGAAATGCTGTTATACTTTAGAACAAAGGTAAAAATGTCATTACCTTTGTGGGACATTTTTTAAAATTCCAGAATAATCTTACGGCATTTTCTAATTTTACTATATATTACCTATACCAGATGTTTAAAATAATTACTTATTTTTCTTATTTAATTGCTTCACCACCAGGTTGTGAATGCCTTCTGAGGTTTACATTGCATTAGATATTTATGGGAAAAATACTTCTCTAAAGGTCAGGAAAATTAAGGGGGAGAAAAAAAGGAAATTTCTTGTCTCACACACATACCTGCCAAAACAAGATCTGGCAATTAAAATGGAACCGATAGTTCTTTTTTTTTTTTTTTTTTTTGCAGTTTTTGGCCAGGGCTGAGTTTGAACCCACTACCTCGGGTATATGGGGCCAGTGCCCTACTCCTTGGAGCCACACATGCTGCCCGGAACTCATAGTTCTTAGTCAGTGAAAGAATTAATGATGAATTCAAATGAACAATGTCTTTTGGCACTGTCCTTTTATGAGTTTACATATTTATTCTAATCATACTTTTATTTCTCGAAATTTACTGGAGAACTTCTCTGGAACTTATTTATAGATCTAAAAGCTTGGACTATTATATAAAATTATTTGTATGGCTGCAAAATAAAATTGCTAAATTGCATTAAAATATGAAGCTTCATATTTGAAGAGACAAAGGAAAGATGTCTCATGTTGGCAACAGAACTGAAAAAGCACCTTGATTTTTCAGAAGCTGGCAACCTTATTATGCATTAGAGAAATAGAAACTGCAAATAGCTACAAAGAATACTGGAAAAGAAATACTAATATACTCCTGGGTACCATTAAAATTATATAGAGAGGGCACAGCACCTGTAGCTCAGTGGCTAGGGTGCCAGCCACATACACAGGAGCTGGCAGGATTGAATCCAGCCCGGGCCTTCCAAACAACAACAAATACACCCAAACAATAGCCAGGTATCGTAGTGGGTACCTGTAGTCCCAGCTACTGGGGAGACTGAGGCAAGAAAATCTCACTTAAGCTCAAGAGTTTGAGGTTGCTATGAGTTGTGATGCCATAGTACTCTACTGAAGGCAACATAGTGAGACTCTGTCTTAATAAAATATATATATATATATATAATATAAACCGATTTCATCATGTACATAGTTAGACAGATTCAGGAGGAATATCTTCAATATCTTCAAATATTAAGATTAAAATATGGGCAGGAGAAGATCCATACTCAAGTGAAGCAAAAGTCGACCCAGATATAGAATAGGCTAAGAATAGATACTACTTACATACATATCAAATATTTAAATATTCCAACCATTCTTCAAATTGGTTTGTTGTCATAAAACATTGTAATAATTAGAAAAGCAAATCAAATATGTGTAAATGCCCTTGTTAGTTTCCCATGGTGCCAACATGGGATAATTAGTTTGTATATGAGATTTTGAATAAATTCCTCATAGAATCCCATTCTTTTAGAAGAAATTATTTGTATTAGCACAGCATTGTCATAACTGTGACAATGCATAACATTAAGAAATTGTAGAAAGTTTTGACTAGTTTTGAGGGTGCTTGAATTTGCAAATAGATCTTTAGATTAAATATGAGGTTTTGCTGTATTAAAAAAAAAAAACAGAAAAACAGAACAGAAAAAAAACATATGATAATAGCCCTGGAATTATAAGATACAGACCCAATATTGATGTGTAATGTGGCATGAAGAGCATGTAGGACATGAGGAGAAGAGAGAATTTCAAGAGTATCCAGAAAGAGAAGGAACATGGCAATAATTGGTAGAAGAAGAGGAGGAAAAAACTAGAAGAGGAATTAAACAGGAAGAGAAGGATACTACGGAAAAGGAAACAGCATTCTGATTTCAACAGCAGAAACACAGTTGCTAACAGATGGCCCTCATGAGATGCTGTCATCTCGTCATGTCATCTCTCCATGGAATCGAAGTTCTCTGAGGATACCCCCACTACTCCATTAGACAATAGACTCGGAGCTATCACATGCCTAATAACTGGCAGCACCAACACTCAAATCCTTACTTGAAATCATTCCAACAACAACCAGTTATCATTAGTTTTGAGAGCAAAGTTCAAAGACATTTTTGTTTAACATGCTGATATGTCTACTTTATAGCTTAAGTAGTAGATACTGACCCACACATATTATGTAAATTATAACTACACATAAAAGAAATCTTTCTTATGACTTCCACTCTGTTTCTTCAGAGGTGACAGGAGAATGGACAATGGCAAGAGGGAGGAACAGAGTATAGGTGCCCCCAGTGGGCTGTAGGCAGGTGGCTACTACAATTCAGATGCAATTTAGCAAGTTAGCATTATACTTTGCAATGCCCCTGTCTCCACAGTTAGACTTTAGGAGATTTATTGGCCTGGTGCCTCAGTTTTTGGAAAATAACATTGAAACCTACACTATTTGTTTGTACCCTCATATTAATACAAAATACTGAAACAAAACCCAAGAAATCCACAAAGCTAAGAGATTTTGAGCAAATAACCATGTGAAGTAGTTCTAAGCACTTTACTTAACTCAATTGATCTTGTCAATAACTGTGTAAGATAGTCAGTATCATGATCTTCACTTTATCAATAAGGAAATAAACACAGAGAAAGGTTATGTAATTTAACAAAAGTCCAAGATAGGTGAAAGGGACGGCGGCTCTGGATGCCACATCATTGAAACATTGACTTTGGCTCGGTGCCTGTGGCTCAAGTGGCTAAGGCGCCAGCCATGTACAACTAAGGTGGCGGGTTCAAATCCAACCTGGGCCCGCCAAACAACAATGATGGCTGCAACCAAAAAAAATAGCCGGGTGTTGTGGCGGGCGCCTGTGGTCCCAGCTACTTGGGAGGCTGAGACAGGAGACTTGCTTGAGCCCAGGAGTTGGAGGTTGCTGTGAGCTGTGATGCCATAGCACTCTACCCAGGGGGACAGCTTGAGGCTCTGTCTCAAAAAAAAAAAAAAAAAAAGAAAAGAAACATTGACTTCTACAGTCAGGTGGCTTATCCAAGTCTGAAGTATTAGAAGATGAATGTATTCATCATCACATCCATCGAATCTTATCAGTTTAATGATGTATTTGCTAACAAAAGTTCAGGAAATGATTTATGAGTGATGAATCCAATATTTTATGGGTTTATGTAGTCTTGCAGATTAGGAAGCACTTTCTCATAAATTTTGTGAAATGATCCTCACTACAAACCTGAAGTCAGAAGCCGGGAGACAGAAACTCAGAAAGAAAACAACTTGTAGTCCCATGAACAAAAGATGACTTTTTACTCTTTCCATCGCACATTGAATATACTCTTCACTCTTTTTTTTACATTTCATGTTTTTATATATTGCCACTAACTCATGACACAATTAACGACTTTGATGTTGAAACGTGTATGCTATCATATCTTACACAGGCATTCTCAAAAAGTACACATCTTCTCTCTCCATCTCTGTTGGTTATAAGCCTTATGTCTTACACTTTAATAATGTGACTATAGAATCTGAAAGATATAGTAGGTACTCTTGATAATTTGACTTTTTTTGTCAAACAGGTCTTTGACAGCCAACTAGATAAAGTCTTCTGATCTCCCTTTCCATTGCACAATACACAAGAAGCCATGGATGATCGAGGTTTTGAACTGAAAATGGATTCCTAAGACAAACATATAACTTATTAGGGGGAAATAAATAGTTGTGTTTTTTTTTTTTCATTCAACTGATCCTTTGTACTGAAAGAGATGTTTAACCTAAGAAGCAAGATGTAGTTGGAGAAATCACAATGAATATGTCTCATGATAGGGAACCTGCCATTTCCACTTTAATACATGGAGAACATATTCAAGTACAGTCTTTCCAAGATTAGAGCTGCTTATAAGTAACCAATTATTGTTAATAGGGAAGGAAAAAGAAACAACTGCATGCTAATTTCACAGTTGGTACAATTTCGACTAGTTTCAAAGTTAATAAATGCACCTTAGAAGTGTGCATATGTTACAATAGGTGATAAAAATCTATTTATTTGTATTAACTTTTCTACATATAGAAAGAACTCATGGTTGGAGACTCTTTCCTGACCATGAAAGCATTTCTATTAATAGAATCAATCCCACATTTGTAGAGAATCAAATGAAATAATATATCCTTAAGTATGTTGTAAAGGACCTATATGCTTTAGTTTATAATGTAATGGCTAGCGTAACAGCAGACCTTTGCAGTCTTAAAGAACATTAACAGTGTAACAAAATTCAGGAAATGTTTAACCCACCCAGATTGATTTCCTCTCCCAAAATTGAAATATAAAGAGAAAATTTCCTTGCAATGCTGAAGGGCATAGCATTCCAAATTTTTTTTTCCTTTCTTTCTTCCCCTCCCTCCCTCGCTCCCTTCCTTCCCTCCTTCCTTCCTTCTTTTTTCTTTCTTTTATTTTTTTAGACAGGGCTCACTCTGCCACCTAGGCCAGAGTACCACAGTGGTCTCATCCTAGTTTGCCACAACGTAAAACTCCTGAGTTCATGTGATTCCTGTGCTTCAGCCTCCTGAGTAGCTGGGACTACAAGCACATGCCACCATGCTGGCTATTTTTCTATTTTTTGGAAAGACAGAGCTTTGCTCTTATTCAGTCTGTTCTTAAACTCTTGGCCTCAAGCAACCTTTCCACTCCAGCCTCACAAAGTGCTAGAATTATGAGCCACTGCACCTGGTCCCCGATACTGTTATATCTAAGCTTGTATAAAAATATTTACGTCTTTAAAAAGTATTTTACATTTTAGTATATCAACAGAAAATTAGAAACTATTTTATATAAAATTGTTTACTAAGCTTTGATCTCAGGTACCTTTTTTCTGTTCAAGTTAATGAAGATTTGTTTGCCTACCAAGTAAAAGGAATCTTACTAGACAGTATCAATATGTGAAGACTTACACTGTGCTTAAGAAAATGAGTAGATGGGGAGAAAACTACGAAAACATAACTAAGTATGTCACAAACTCTAGTCATGGTCTTAAAAAGGTGCTGAGGTTTCTGGGAAGATTTTGCATAAGATGTGATTTTGAGTTTGGCCTTAGAAGAGGACTTAGAATTGGAAGTTGAGAAGAGAAATAGTGGTGTAATAAACAGAGAGAGTGCAAAAAAAAAATCCAAAATCATAGATATATAAAAGATCATATGTTCAAAGAATGGCAGAAATTGGATAATGGTAATGTACATTCTCTGTGAATATATTCAATATGATACTGTTTGAGTGACCATTTTTTTCCTAAAATCTTTATGGCTTACGAAAATTAAAAAACCACAAACAATAGATAACATTTTAAGAAACTAAGC
Source organism: Galagoides demidoff (assembly GCA_963574575.1). Classification (NCBI taxonomy): domain Eukaryota; kingdom Metazoa; phylum Chordata; class Mammalia; order Primates; family Galagidae; genus Galagoides; species Galagoides demidoff. The sequence continues at coordinate 37,002 of CAUYQV010183093.1, forward strand.
ATTTAGTTTATGATAATGATGTTTACATAATGAGACAGTGATGTTTATATTAATGCTTGATTTGACTACTTTATCACTGAAATTAAAAATCTGAAATATAAAATAAAATATAAAAGAGTGTATGATTATTTAAGCAACTATTTCTATGTAGCCGTTATCAAACTCTTCAATTTTATGCCATTTAACTTTTTCTTACTACCAAGCCTCACAACATCATTAATGCTCCCTGATCTTGTATGTTTGCTACCTAAGATTTCTCTTTCTATGATTTTATTTTACATTATCTGAAATTAGCCATGCTTTCTTTCTCAACAAAGTTCCTATACTATGAGGATCTATTTGTTTTCCTCCTGGAATGCAGTGGTAGCTGAGTCCCAGAAAAGAAGCCAGCTTTCATGTGATCTATTGCTCGTCTGCTGTCAAAAATAACAACTTATTTTCCTCCTTCCAGATAGAAATCAGTGAGGAGAGGAGCTTCGAATGACAATCGATGTCCACTCCACTAACCATGTCATAGTTGATTAAATTAAATATGCTATATTTCCTTCTTTTAGGAACTCTCTAAGGGATGGCTTGGAGAAAAGATTTAATTAAGCTTAAGTGCCCATTGATAGAGCTTAGACTTTGTAGTAAAATAAGATTCCCACTGGGGATTACTTCTCACGTAATTACTCTAGGCGATACCGTGGGACTCTTAGGTGCAGCAGAGAACCTTGCATTCTGCATGGAAACTGTGCCTCACACTTGGAGCTCGGTGGTGGACAGGGGGCAATGTGGACACACTTAACAGCTTCAGGTCCTGTTCTGCAGTGTTCAGGAACAATTGCAAAGCTTGAATAAGGCATTGGCTGCAGAGCAACTAATCAGGACAAATGGGTCTTAAGATGGTAAGGCACCCGTCCTACTATATATAGGTTTGAGTTTTGACATCCACTTAAGTACATAAGAAAATGTCTTGTATTATACTTATACAACCAGTTTTTACCAACTGCTGTCTATAAAAATTGATTAGAGAATAAATTTAGGGTAACTTTTCTTTTTAAACATAAACTACAAGATTCTTTAAGGACTAAGATACTTCGTATCTTCATGTCTCTTACTGTACAGCATATTTCTGAATAAATATTTTATTCAGTGGGTAAATTGGTGCTAAATTAGAGCATTCAAAGGAATAGTCAGTCTCTCCTTAAAGGAGCCACACAGCAGTCCTCTGAAACTAAATATGGTCTTAACGTGTAAAACACAAGGAGCTCTGTCATTCTATAAAATCACTGTTTATTTCTTTATGACACTTAGCATTTAGGATATACATTATTTATTTATTTCTGCCTGCCTATCTTTGCAGTTCAAAATACAAACTATAAGCTGCATTAATTAAGGGGAATTTTGTCTTCTTCATTCTTTGATTTCTAGCACATAAAACAGTGCTTTACCCATACGAAATGCTCAGTAAGGCCAGGCCTGGTAATCATAGCAGTCTCAGAGGCTGAGGCAGCTGGATCACCTGAGCTCAGGAGTTTGAGACCAGCCTGAGCCAGAACTAGACCCTGTCTTGAAAAAATAGCCAAGAGTTCTTGCAGATGCCTGTAGCCCCAGCTACTTGGGAGGCTGAGGCAAGAGAATTGCTTAAGTCCAAGAGGTTGAGGCTGCTGTGAGCTGTGATGCCACAGCACTCTACTGAGGGTGACATATTGGGACTCTGTCTCAAAAAAAAAATTCCAAATAAATATTTGTTGAAGGAATGAAAGTTGGATGGAAAATAATGCCTATGTTAAATATTTATGGGAACAGTTTAATGTTGCATCAATATGTATGATAGTACTGCCAACACTGTATGATGATACCCCATGTGTCATGCATGATCTCATTACTAGACTTCACTAATGTTATTAAATTTTATTAAACTAAATGGCAAAAAAATTCTTTATTTTTACTTGTTTTTCCTGGACTGTTAGCAAAATGAAACTTTTTATATGTTTTGCAAATATTTACATATTTCCTTAATTAATTATCTCCTTGTGTCCTTTACTCCTTGTTCTATTGAGCTGTCTTTGTCTCATATTGTTGCCTTTATTTGGAAGAACTCCTTCTAGCCTACTTGTGTATTATATGTTTATTTGTTATTTAATCTTTGTGTATTCTGAGTCTCTATGTCTTTTGAATTAAGATGTTACAGAAAATGACACAGTCTTGAATGATATTTTTGAGTTTAGACATTAGTTTGCCTCTTTATTTTATGTGACCCTAAGCAGGTTATTTAACTGTGCTGCCTCCATTGTTTTCATCTGTAAAATGAAAACGTAAGGTTGTGAGGCTTCAGTGGGTTAGAACAATGTTGGCATGTAGTGAATGCTCACAACATTAAGCATTGTTACACATGGACTGAAGATTTAATATCTTGGGAGACTTCTCCATCTTCCATTTTATAAGATATGCCTCTATATGTTCTTCTAGTACTTTTATAGTTTTATTCTCTACATTTGGAATATTAGTTGATCTGGGGTTTATTTTGCTTAAGGTGTGAGATAGATACATGATCTTTTTTTTTTTTTTTTAATGGATAGGCCATTGTCTCAAAGCTATTCATATAATACACCATTTGTTCTCACCTGATTTGAAATGCTACCAACACGGATTTGTATCTGGATTCTCTATTTGTTTAATTGTTCTGTGTATTATTATTTTTGGACAAATAACATAGTTAATTATTAAAACATTATAGGATAATACATATATTCAAAGGAAAAACCCTAGTTTATTTTTACTCTTCTTAATTGTACCATTTATACATAAAAGTTGATTCTTCACAATAATTGGTAAGTCAATACTCCCCAAAATCTTATTGCTATTTCACTTGATAAGTTATTAGATTTTGTGATGGTTTGGAGAGAAATTGCACCTTTTTACTAATGGTTTCCCTCTCCAGGACATAGGGTATTTCATTACTCATTCCAGATTACTTTCATGCTATTCTAAAGTTGTTTTTCTTTTGTATCTTTCAAAGGAGTAATTTTTGCTTTATGCAGACCTACTTTTATGTCCCAACAGCCCTCCACATGCGTAGCAATATAGATCTCATGGTTTTCCACTTATGGCTCTTTGTGCATGGCCCAATTTGGATTAAAAAAAAAGTTTTTCATCCTAAATGTATGATAGCATCTTTGAAAGGATGAAGAGTAAGTTTAAATATGGTGATAGAACTTAGTGGCGTTGGGGTTGGAAGACAATTGATGGAGAAGGCCTATATTTGAACTCTAAAAATTATCTGAGAAATTATCTTGCACATATTATTTTTGGTTTGCTTTAAAAAAGGAGGGGTCATTGGGGAAATTAAAATCAAAGCCATATCCACAAAGAGGCCTGTAGCCAAAAGAAAGCAACACGTATTGCTGTGGATATAGACAAATTATGTTCCATGTCCATTGCTGGTGGGAATGTAAAATGGTTAAACTGCTTCAGAAAACAGATTGCCAATTTCTCAAAAAGTTAACCCTAAAGTTATTCTAGGACCCAACCAACCTCTACTCTTAAGTATAACATATCAAAGATTAATGAAAAGATACATTCACCAAAAAAAAAGTGTGCAAAACGTTCACAGAAGCATTCTGCTTGTGGTCAAAATCATAATGAAGAAGCCAAATGTTTATTAACTGATGAATGAATAAATAAGTGTTATTTGGTACTAAAAATAAAGTACTCACATGTGTTACAACGTAGATAAGCCTTGAAAACATTAAGTTAAAAAAAGTCACAAGAGATTGCATATGTTATGACTCTTTATACTCATTTTTTTTTTCAGAATAGACAATGTATGAATTTAAGAAGTAGGCTGGTAACTGCCAATGGGTGGGAAAGGGTGAGGTGTGGGCAGTAAGAGAATACTAGTAGAGTTTCTTTTATTTAGGAGAAACAAAATGTTTTAAAATCAGATGGTGAGAGTAACTGTACAACCCCTTTACATACTCAACCACTGAACTGTACACTTTAAAGGTGTGAATCGCATGGCATGTAAATCATAATCTATGAAAAAATTACATGAGATTTTATTTTGTTTGGCACAATAAAAGTGATTTATACTTCTTGTGCATACATTTTTGCTTATTTGGAATATCTAAAATTATATTTATCTCTATTCTGTAAATTATATAACCTTTGGCAATATTCTAAATAAGAACTTTTGGGAATATTTTGAAAGAATGATAATAGAGTTTTGGCTTTGTTTAAAATTTGTATTAAAATTTGATATAGTTATGGAAATTAGCCAAGTATGTAGGCAATATTAACTTCCCAGATTAATAAATGTTCATTATTAAATAAGTTGCACTTAAATAAAAAGTTTAGCTAGTTCACAGATAAACGAATTTTTCCGTTTCAATTGTAATCTGGCAAAAAAGCTGTGGTCTGGCCCTTTCATTTTAGTTTAATTATTAAGCTAAGCTAATATTAGAGAAATGTAAAATTCATAAAAATAAATTCTAGAAACAATGTTCAACATTTTTTCCAAAATTTAACAGGCCTCTCATGGCCCAAACCATGGACACGAAATAAATCTGCTGAGCTCAAAGCAATGTATAACATCTATTCCCCCATTTCTTTTAACACCTGTCTCAAAATGAAGTGACAATATACAAAAAGGCTGTGATACTTTTGATACATGTTAAATACTATTATTTGAAGCAGCCAGAGTGTCACAGATACTCTTCAATATTTTTGACACATACATTTGCACATTTCAATTACAGCGAAAAATATTTAAAATGGTTAGGAGTGGACATTGATAGCACATGTGTTCATTGACGTTCTGTCTATAAATTAAGCCCTGATATGGGTACAAACTTAGAAGTCAAATACAAGGAAATGGTGCATGTTAAAACTTCACCGTATTTGTAAGCATAGAAAAACAAAATCAGGAATTTTGTTTAGCTCAAAGAGTTCCATTCAATGCATATCTGCTGTATTGTAAAAACTGGGTTGAATTATAAGTATTAATCAGTGGCTTTATTTGTGGATGGGAGAGCATACATAATTAGTAAATAAATCTGATTGAAGCAAGGGTAATTTACCTGCTCTATTGATTAGTATTTAACAAATCGTAATAAGTATCACCCAGTTGAAAGATTTTTTTTAAAAAGGTAACGTGGTTGTTATGAAAAATATTATAAGACAGGAGAAACAGAATGTTACATATTAGAGAAATATTTTAGGGAAGAGTAGACTACGAAGTTAAGAAGAAATAAATATAAAAACATCCTGACTTCTTTAATGAGATAGAAGCTGAGGAACATTATAAAAAATTTCAGAAGATACCCCCATAATTGCATGGAGGATTGAAACAAATACTATGCACAGATCTTTTCAATTCTCAGGTATCATGATTCTGTGTAAGCTATTTCCTTTATCATATGTGCTTAGTAATGTCTGTTGAGCAGATTCCAAGTAAGTTAAAAAAAAGATACCGTGTTTCCCAGAAAATAAGACCTACCCCAAAAATAAGCTCTTGTCACGACCCGTCAGGCTCCTGTGACCCTGGTCTCGGTTAGCGCAGGAAGGAACCAGGGGAGAGGCGGATTAGAAGTACAAGCTTGTGGAAGGTGGGTTAGCCCTTACCTTCCGGGTAGCCTCGAGCAATCTCCGCACCAGCCTTTTATTGAAAGGGAATGATACAGGTGAGGGGAGAAATTAACAATGACTACGTGCTGAGGACACGAGAGCTCTTCTTCCACAAGGAACTCCTGTGGACAAATGGCCCGAGGTCCACGCCTCAGCTGCAGATCATCTTGCTCGGATGTTGGCATCTCCTATAAGCTCTAGCAGGATTTCTATGCATTTGTTAAATATAAGGCCTACCCTGACAATAAGACCTAGTGATGGGTTGGCTATGCAGGTACACTGCATAGCCACACAATGCAATTCAGCAAAGAGAGTAAGACATCCCCTGAAAATAAGCGGTGTGTCTTTTTGAGAAAAAATAAATATAAGACAATGTCTTATTTTGGGGGAAACATGGTAGGTAAGTCAGTATTACAAAAATGTATTCTAAAGTATCTAGTATCTGTTTATTTTTAGTTATAATTTTTAAAATGGGTTTTGTTTTATTTAAATTTTATAGTGAGTTGTTGATGATAACATTTATGTAAAAGCATCATTTCACTTGTTCATATGTTTAGGGAAACATGATGTCCTGTTCAATATACATTTTATAGGGTTACTACGCTAAATGATTCAAATACCAACATTAATTTCTCTATAGTTTCTATGTTTAATAATAAAATATCAATCCATGTAGTTTTAGATCATCTGCTTTCATGTTTCCAATGTTCTATTAAAGTAAATGTTCCACATTTTAAGAAACTTTGTTATACAGTCCTGTGCAGCAAGATGAGGTTTCTGTCAAGGATGGACAGCATTTGCAACAGTAGTCTATGACATTATAACACTATATTTTTAATGCACTTTTTCTGTGCTTAGATATGCATATATGTACCATTGTGTTACCATGGCCTGTAGCATTCAGTACGGTAACATATTATATAGTTTTGTAGCCTAGAAGTGACAGGTCATACCATATAACCAAAGTGTAGCATGTACTAGGTAGGTTTGTGTAGTAAACTCTAGAATGCTCCTACTGTGAAGAAATCATCTAACTTTTTTCTCAGAACACACCCCTGTCATTAAGCAGTGTATGACTGCATGAGTAAAAGGCATTGTGTTTTACTAAACACATCCCAGATTTTAGAAAGATAATCATTGTTGATTCATGAATATAGCCCCTTGAGACTTTCGTTACCACTTAAAACATCTATTGAGTTTACACCAGGTTTTTGGTTTAATTTTATTTTACAAGTATTTTCATATTTAAGGATTATTAATTTTCTTTTTCTTTTCTTTTTTTTTTTTTTTTTTTTTTGAGACAGAGCCTCAAGCTGTCCCCCTGGGTAGAGTGCTGTGGCATCACAGCTCACAGCTCACCACAACTCCTGGGCTCAATCGAGTCTCCTGCCTCTGTGTCCCAAGTAGCTGGGATCACAGGCGCCTGCCAGAACGCCCAGCTATTTTTTGGTTGCAGCCGTTATTGTTGTTAGGTGGGCCCGGGCTGGATTTGAACCCGCCATCTTAGGTGTATGTGGCTGGCGCCTTAGCCACTTGAGCCACAGGCACCAAGCCAGGATTATTAATTTTCTTCACCGAAACTGATGCATGAAATGTATTACCAGTAAGGCTATATTAATGCATATTTGACTCTCTTGAGAATTGAGAGAATAGTTTTCAAAGTAACCTGAATTCCTCACCAAAATATCAATTAATTATACTTCAAGTATATAAATAAATATAACTTAATTTCTAGCTTCCTTTTTATTTCAGATTAACATGAGGGTACAAATATTTGGGTTACATTGCTTTCCATTCGAAGGTAAAGTTCAAATTGTAATTGAACCCTTCTTTAAAAAGCAGATTCCTATAATAAGAAGGTTCAAATACCAGATATTGCGCAAAATTACCCAAAGGGTATAAACGTACCCTCTGTGAATAGTAGAAATTAGGTGTTAAAGATATATTATTCAAGTATTTAAAAATATGGTAATGAAATGCGTTAATATATGTGAAAACTTTCGGCCTAATCTTATTTACTATCATTATCAATACCATCATTTTTAATATTGTCAGCTTTCTTTCTTAAAGATGAGATTGAACAAAATGTATTTTTTTTTTTTGAGGCAGAGTTTCACTATGTTGCCCTTCGTAGAGTGCTGTAGCATCACAGCTCACAATAACCTCAAACTCTTGGGCTCAAGAGATTCTCTTGCCTCAGCCTCCCAAGTAGCTGGGACTACAGGCGCCCACCACAATGCCTGGCTATTTTTTGGTTGCAGTTGTCATTGTTGTTTAGCAGACCCAGACTCGAACCCGCCAGTTTTGGTGTATGTGGCTGGCACCCTCCTCACTGAGCCAACAAAATGTATTCTTAAAAGCCAAGAGTCCTTTCAATTTAACTCTGAAAACCTCTGACATCTCTACATTATTGGTATTACAACATAAATAAATGACTTCAGAAAGGAAGTTTACAACACTAACAAAGGGTTAACGATTTGATCATACAAAGAAATAATTTACACTAAAACCAAATAGCAACAGTATGGGATAGTAAACTATTTCTTTCTCGTAGCTGACTCCTTTTCTATCGCTTACCTTTTCTTAGGGAACATATTTGGGTCCTGAGCGCTGTTATAAACCAGGTGCACTATTGACTTCAGGACAGAATAGAATAACTATCCAAGCATTAAATACAATTGCACTCTTTGAATATAAAGACCGATTTTTCAGTCCTTACTCAGGCAAAACTATCTTTAGAATCAGTGGGAGTTCTTACTAAATTAGGAATGAATTGGATTTAATAAACCCACAGCTGTGTCCATTTTAGCATTGCTTTTTCTCCAGTGTTCATCCTAGGTTTTTTTTATTTTAACTAATGAAACACTGCTTTGTATTACAAATATGATGAATAATTAAACAACCAGTGGCTAATTTTGACAGCTCTATTTCTGAAAGTCTTCTTGAAAACACAATATCCCTAGAGTTATGCAGAACATTTATATAAAAAAGCAAGGATTTAATTCAAATCTAATATTTCAAATTGGGCTTTCTTTCTGTTTCTGTGGTATACCGGTTTATGGGTGACTTTTAGATCAAGGATGAAAAGCCTCTAATCTAAAAAAATATATTTTGAATAAATAAAAAACTTTATGAGGGAAAATATATATAGAAAATCTGGCGGTAGCACCAGGCAGAGTTTTAAATCTTCCCATATTCCCCTCTTCTTCTTTTCAGAATATACAAAAAGGAAAAAGCAATAATAAAACATGATTGCTTCCTCTGATTATGAAGTTCTAAAAGGAAAGCAATTTTTGCATTAATGCAGTGAAAAATCTTTCTGCAGCATCCAGTAACAGCTGTTATAAATTCATCCATAGCAAATGTAAAAGTAAATACTTCTTTTGAAATTATGATGATAAAAGGTTCATCTCACCAATCAGGCTACATTTCCTCTCTGCAAACATTTGTGTGTGGCTAAAATGAGAGGGTTTTCTCTATTCTGTATGACAGAAAGAACTTCACTGGTGCTCAGACAGGGTTGTGAACAAGAGTAGTTGGTGCTTCATGAATGGCCAAATAATACCTTATGATTCATTCACCAGTGAAGTTTTACTCTCACTCAAAAGGAATTGAAAAATTCAATCACCAAAATGATTCTCAACATCAATTTAATGAAATAAATATTATTTGGATTTGAAACATTAATAACTTCCTTGAAATGTTACCTTTCCAATAAGTTTTTTTTTTTTTAAATTGAAAAGGTTTTCTGTGGAATCTCTAAAGTGAATCTAGTATAATACTTCTTTCTACAATATAAAAAGTTGGGTTGAAAATTTGGTTTATATTTTTAAAATCCAGGGCCATACTTACATAGGGCATATAAATCAATAAATAAATGGAGAAGACTTGGAATACAGAAATAGTTTATTTGTCATGAAATAAATTAAATATATAATGTGACCCAAATATATGATAAAAGATAGAGTGTAATATAAAATAATGCATTACTATAATCATGGCATGATTTGTAGCAATCATGGACATTTAGACATGTTTTAAGTTGTTTAAACAATCTAATAAACAGGCAATGAAGAAATATAAATTGGTAAATATTAACATAAAACAATTACTAAACAGCAAGTTATTCATGTGAATAAATCATATAGATTCCTTCCAAGCACAAGAGTATTTGATTTAAATTCCTTAAAGGTAGGATGTGTTTTTCTCCCTCTGATCGCGACCTAATTAATTAACTAGAAATAAATAGGTAATCAACTAATATACTTAGTTATTTAAAGATATTATGTATAATAAAGTGACAGCTATGTCATAATTTTAAAGTGGAATCCTGCTGTCAGAATAGAATATTTGTTCATTTATTCAGCAAATGTCATTTCTATACACATGCATTCCTACAAATATGTACCAGTTATACAGATGTGCACTCCCATGTACCTCAAAATAAAAATATGAATAAAAAAATGAAAGAATTAAAAGACAAAAGGATACAAAAGTGGAATAGCATGGCATACTACTACCAGCCAGAGTACAGCCAAGTTAAGAAAGTATTTTCCTATTGTAGATGAAAAACCAAAGAAACAGCCTGACAATCATTTTATCCCTTAGAAAAATATGAATTATACGTGTTTTGTGCAAGACATAAAACTAGGTCCTACCTATGTAGTTAATACCAAACAAATCTCTGCTCTAATAAAATTTATGTTGCTAATAGGGAACTTAAATTATCTAGACATGCTAGGATTTTCACTCTGGGACAGTATCATCACTAACACATAATGGAAATTTTTTCTTAGCAATTTTATGAAGCTTTCTACTTATTTCTTAAAACTATAAAAGGAATATTGAGTATTGTCATATATGTGTCCAAAGTATTAGAAAAATTGTTTGCATAACATAAATGTAAAAAGATGGTATGTATCCAACACTTTCAATCAGAGGTGGAATTTTAATTACAAGACTTGTGAGTTTTCACATAATAAAACCTGGATTAAATTACACCCTTCTCTATTTAAGAGGCAAGCAGACATCAACAAATTTATTAACTACATATCTTATTATCTCCACTTAACAGGATTAAATGGCCCAGAGAAGAGAAGAAATGCAGGAAAAAAAAAAATCAAATACTCTACAGTCCTTGAAGACCAGACCTTGAAAGGAAGGCTATCATTAACACTAAAAAGGATTAAGCATCAATATATATAGAAAATAGAAACCGGGTTACTATTTGGCAGGAAACCCCTTCCAAATCAGTGTGTTTAATCTGTACTTAAAATTAGATCTTAAAATGCTGTGAAAGTAGATAAAGAGATTTTTTGAATTGTCTAGACTCAATAAAAATTTTGTTGATGTTGATATTCCTAACAAAATTTCGACCTAAGCAGGTAGAGCATATTAGATATCACGTATTTCCGTTTTAAAAGCATACATAGTTTTGAAATATACAGTGTCCCTAAACCATTCAAAACTAATTGCACAATATTATTTTCACTTTGGCCTAGAGTTGTCATATATCACAGCTGCTTCTTGTGAAGATGTTTCCCCTACAATTTTAATGTAGTACATTGACTATACAGTGAGATAATAATAATGTAATAGCTAATACTCTTCAGACTGCCAAATAACAGAGTCCAATTAGTTTTCAATATTAAGGAAAAGTGTAAATGGCCTGTTGATATTTATATGAACTGATGTATATTAAAGAATCTTTTGTTTCCAGTATAGACCTGTATCTTAGAATAGCTGGCATAAGTTTAGATCACATTTCACAAAATGCAAAAGAAAAAAAAAAGATAAATCAGTATGTAGCATGTGTTCAAATACTTCTTTCTTTTTACTATGCCCTAACTAGGATTCTTTTTTTTTTTTTTACCCTGAAACATCATTTGTTGCATAAATGAAATCATCAGATTAATCAATTTTCAGTAGATAAAGCAAAATGATCATCTAGTTTTTAAAAATGGGAAAAAATCCAGTGCAGACTATACTCCATTTTGTTGTTCGTGGTAGTTGTTTTATAAGACTACAGAATTTTGCTATCTATATGTCATATTTTTTTACAGCTATTTTATCATGCTTGCCAATAACATTACAATGTAACAGCAGTTTTCACTAGGTAGTCTTATGCAATCTATTAAATTTTTAAAGTTGAAAACTTGGCATTGGAAATTATTGCATCTCTAAAACAAAATGTCAGATTCATTCAAGCTGTGGAAAACTATTACAATTCCATTTCGATAAACGATGTCAGCCTTGCAAATAATCACTCACCTGTTACATCCACCATAGTGCTGTGAAGACTGGTTTTAGAATCTTAACATTCCCTGTGCTTTTGAAGCAACAAGAGTAGAATATATTTTCTGGAGCATACCACTTCCATTGCTTTCTGATTTTTTACCATTTAACAAAGATGTAAGTCGAACCACAGCAAGTGGAAGGTAAAACCTCCACTGAATGAACATTCGAGCTTTTCAACCATGAGATAGGCCTATTGGAAGTCATTCACTGGTTAGGCTCCTATTATTTTTACGAAAGAATATGTTTTATAGCATGAATCGAGTTAAAAAAGAGGACCTTAAAAGTTTTTCTTTGTTGATTTCCTCTTTAGTCCTTTTTAAATCAAGAGAAAAAAATAAAGCCACCATAAACTAGCACAAAGTATCAAAAGGCAAAATTGATGCTTATTGTATGCATCCTATAAGAAAGGTAATCAGATATTTTTTAAACAGCTGAATCCTTCTAAATATATGGCTGAACATGTAAATAGGAAGACATGTTATAGGATTGCTATCCGCTCTGATGATTTTCATCTATTATTAGCTGAGACAAAAAATAAATCAAAAGAAATATTAGTGAGGCCACTTCAGGCAGATTCCAATATTAAGTAATAGGCGTATGTCTGTTACTCTCAAAGTAAAGTATGTCATACTACTACCATTCCTCCAAAAGACTCTCATGCCCTATCCCAAAAGATTAAAACAAGAAACATAAAAACATATTTACATTTTTTAATTGGAAAAAACAATTCATCATGCAAATATTGACACAAGAAAAAAGGAGCAATTCTGATGAGTCAGTCATGTAGAGATGCAAAGCTTTCAAATGCATGGGATTTTAAATATCTGCTTCACTCCAGCAATTTAAATATAATAAAATAGAGATCCAGAAGTAAATAAAAATTATGAGGAAATCATGGTTGAAAAAATAATCTTCTTTTGAGATCTGAAAGGTAATTTCAATAGAGAAAGTAGTAAGTTACACAGGGGATGTTCAGAAGCACACACCAAGGATGTCCTGAGCACTTGTTTTCATACGTCAGAGAAAAATGTAAGTTCATAAAACAATAACTAATGAATGACTTGGGGTGTCACACTTTGAGGAAATGGAAAAACTTAAGAAAAATTCATGTTGCACAACTGTGCACTATTGTTGGTCTCATTTTTTTTCTTTTTTGAAAGTAAGAACCCCCAAACAATGCATCCATAAATGTTCAAAAATACAAGTAAGGTTTCAAATTCTAAAACAATGCTTTAAAAGACAAAAGATAGAGCCACCATAAATTGGCATAAAGTTTAACGTCCAAAACATTTTTTTTAAAGACACAGTAAAGAAATTAAAATAGGCAGGTTTAAGGGAACAAATTATATCAAATGGTAAATTGGAGAACATCCTAGGAGAACTAAAACCCAAAATATTACAACATAGGGTTAGAGGAGGAGGTAGAGAACGACAAACTTTAAGGCATTAATAATAAAAATAAATCCTTTGTAAAATGATATCTTAAATGTAGGAAAATGTAGGCCAGTTAATATTTTATTGTGTTCAGTCTCAGTTTAAAACAAGCAACATTTATGAAGGTTTTGCCTCTAGAAAGCACTGTGCAAGATTCCATGGAAATGTAGAAGTGCTAAGAACTCAGATACTGACCCTCCATATTTCTCTGTAATGCAAGGGAGGGAGAATATGCATAAATTTCTTGAATACAAGGCACATTACAGTAAGAACTATAATTCAGATACAAATAAAATGTAAAGTACATGCTCAGAAGGGAGAGTCTAAATTCAGCTAGAGAGCATTTAGGGAAATGTATGTGAGGAATATTTCAACAAGATGAATATGCCAAAAGTGCGTTGTGAACCAAGAATAGTTTGGTGCAAATGTGTGGATATTTAAGAATGCACAACCTCCCCGACCGAGGCTGAGCCATGTGGCTTCACAGAGTGGTAGTAAAATACATGCTTGGAGTGAGGCAGTCAGAGTCCAGTCATGAAATGAATTGAATACCAGAAGGAGCTAGCTAAAACATAAGAGAATTTAAAAGTCATTCCAAAAAATAGATTAATAGAAAGAGAAAGCAAAGAGTGATACATTAAAAAAAAAAAAAACTAATGACAAACATATGGAAGGCGAAAATAGCTAAATTCCATCCACTGCACTGTTAAGTACAAACTGAATTATATTCTGTTCGGAATCATTGCTTCCTCCATAGGCTTCCCAACTTCAGAGCCACGAAGTACCTACGATTGTATATAGGAAACTAACTGCTCTGTTTATAAGGTACTAAATTAGGGATGGCGGTCACATGCTGGGTATTTTTCGAGGTATTCCTTTTGATTCACTGAATTGCAAGCTAAGGAAATATGTTTATTTCTTTTACATTTCTAAGAAGTTAATTCACAAAAGTTTTCCATGACATCTGAGCTATTTGAAGTAAAGAGTGTTAAGTGAATATGAAAAAGGTCTTGTGTGCACTTGAGTTATGGATCTCTTTCTACCTATTTCAATTTATAAAAAGAAAAAAATAGAGTATCAAGCAGCCTTACCCCCATCACCTAAATACACAGATAATATCATAACACCTAAGTTTTTCAACAATATACTTTTTTTTTTTTCATTTTAGCAACAAACTTAATAAATGATGCTGTGGGACAAAGCATCCAAACCCTAAGACAAGGCCTGTTTCTCTGGCAACATGACAAGGCTGACCTTTCTGAATTTCAACCCCTGACTTCTTCTGCTTCTATTTCTTCCCTTTGTTTTGGCACATGTAAAAGTTGTTTCATGTTAGGAACTACTCATTCCTGGAACAGAAATAACGTTATACATGTGAACGATGTCACATTTCATCTCATAATATAGAGGGTTTTGTTTTTTCTCTCTCAATGTCAGTGAAATTTGGTTTAATATGATAAAAGGAGCAAAAGTTTTGATTTGGAGAGGTCTGATTTGAAATCGATGACAGATAAGCTATGCAATTTGTTTCATTATGGCAACTTTCTGAATATCCTATTTATGGAATAGATGGATTCCATTACACCATATTGTAGACCTTCAATATATACAATGTGAAAATAAAAAATGATATTCTGACTTGCTGACTAATTTCCTCTTTCTAAGTGGTTTTCTCCATTTAAAAATAGGATATCTTGAGGTGCTGAAATGAGAGACACTCTTAGTCCACAGTACTTTGATGGAAACAATGCATGTGACAATGAATATTAGTTTATTTCCTTACCACAAAGATGAGAAAAGAAACAAGGAAGCCAAAGAATTAGTAAAAGAAGTGCTTTTAAAAGATCTTTGGAGGACAACAGAAATTGATACAAGATACACAAGTGTTTATAAATCATAAATATTTGTGCTTAATTATGCAATTAATAAGAATGCGTTTATTTTTATTTTATGTTATATTTATTCACTATTGATAAGTTCTGCTGATTGCATTTGTTGGACCTCAGAAAATTAAGGTCTCAAAACTTCAGCATTCTGGCATGATGAACTCTTTGAACTATTTATAAGAAGGTTGCAGAAATAAGCCTTAGAACCAAAGTCTGTCTTTGACCTTCCCTTGCCCCTAATTTCTTTGATCCTCTTTTTTCATGCCCAGGGAGGGTTTTTGTCTGGAATTTTGTCATGTGAGTCAGGAAATTTCTTCCCCAAAGAAAGGCAATTTTCTTAAGACCCCTTCCCTAGGAATTTTATCAAATAACCAGGATAGATTAACCATTGGAAAAGAGACTAAAAATCTCCCTAATTTTTCTGATCACAGCTATGAGAGATAATTGGGATACAGTATCTGCACAATAAGACAAGCACTGTTCATAATAAAATTGTGTTTCTCACCTTCCCAGTATCCTCCCCAATTCAGAGGAAATTTGTCTCAAGTTATTGTTCTTTTCACTCATTGATTTTTCTAGAGAATCATTCATTTCCCTAAAATTAACTACAGCCCTCCATTTCCCTATCTTTCCTGAAGAGGGCTTAAACCTCACCAAAATTATCCCTCCTTGAGTCTCATATTTGTGGGACTCTCACGTCCATGGGCATGTTACCTAATTATATACCTTTTTTTCCTATTGGTCTATTGTTGGTTGTTTTTAGCAAACTCCAAGAAAAGTATAATGGGAAGGTTTCCGTCCTTTCCTAAACATTAAATTTGAGAATTCAATGATATTTGAAGCATAAGTAACACATTTACCTCTTTTATCTTAAAACTCTTTTCAGAATTTACTGAGCACACAAAGACAGCTTGATTCACACCTCAATCCCATTTAGTTGTATCATATGATAATTTAAGTCTAAGCCAGCTAATCAGGTATCCTATAACTCTGAAATATAATAAATAGATCCCTTGTGTCATAGTAGAGTTTTGGAGCTACGCAGACTTTGATGCAAACTAGTCTTAATTCCACTGTTATGAAGCAAAACAGTGTCACTCTGCTGAGGGAGTAGAAGTAAGACCCTTTCTTAGGAATCTGGCCCACAGAGTTGGAAAAAGCTACCATGCGGAAAAATAAACCTGGACCAGTGATGATGAGAACCAGAGAGTGTGAGAGGGCCATGAAGAGGAAAAATAATTTTTATCATATTTTAGGGTTTTTTTCCTTAACTGAGTTATTAATCTTTTTAAAATTTGACAGATAACATGCTATGTATTTATCACGCATAATATGATCTTTAAAGTATAGGTTGACTATACCTTATTCCAAATGCTTGGGACCAGAAGTGTTTTAGATTTCTTTTTCTTTTTTTTTATTTTAGAATATTTCCACATATATAATGAGGTATCTTGAGAATAAGACCCCAGTCTAAAGACAAATTAATTTATGTTTCATATCTGCCACTAAATATAGTCTGAATATAACTATATACAATATATTTAATAACTTTTTTTGCGTGAAACAAAGTTTCCACTGCATTTTGATGTGACCTATCTTAGGAGGTGAAGTGTAAGGTTTTCTACTTGTAGCATCATGTCAGCGCTCAAAAACCTTTTGAGCATTTTAAACTTTAAATTTCAGATTAGGGATGCCGAACCTGCATATATATATATATACACACACATAGACATTATGGAATAGCTAAACCTATCAAATTAACAATTGCATTATCTCACATAGTTATACTTAGCTAGCGATATATAGTATATTCGTGGATCCTCTGAGAGTCTCTTGTTAACTAACAATAAACAAGATAGCTAGCAAAAACTCTCCACTGAAATTTAGAAAAGCAATCCATGCTGGGACACTGTTGTTTATGTAAATGGTCAGTGGTCCCTGAAAAAAGAGTAATGCCGTAACTTTAGAAGGACAATAAATGAATTGAGAGACAGTAGAGGGATATATTACCTATGGTTGTTTCTTTGTAAAATATAGGTTTGTGAAATGTGAAGAGACCACTTTCCTTTCTGTTATGTGAAACAAAAAAAAATAAATAAAAAGGAATATCATAAACATTGACTCTGGAATGCTGATGGAACCAGATTAGCATGAGTAGCAAATTACTTTGCATGTATTAGTGTAAGATTTAAATAAATGAAGCTACCACTACGTATTATGGAAAGTATCGAAAATTTACCCAGGAATATTTTGAAGTTCTGTCCTTTACTTGTACCAAGTAAAACAATGCATGGTACTCAAAGCTATTTTATCTCAGTTTGTAAGTTTACTTTAGTCAGTAATCAAAGTACAGAAAATAGAAATTTATATAGATATGGAATTTCATCATTTTCATCTGCCATTTATACTCTACATCTTGAGCTTTAGTAATAGAAAAAAAACTCTAATATTGTGTTAATAAACATTAAATCTGGCTTATTTATGATAAATAATTATTAGATCATGAAGATAATGAACCTTATAGCATATGAAAGGGAATAGATAGTTCAGTATTTGTGAAGTGGGGTGTTGGTACAAACGTGATAATAACATGAATCATCAAAGTAATATATTTGGGAGAAATGAGACACACATAACATTTGATGAAATCTGTTAACTGTTCTAATCTTAAACACATTAGATCATTCTAATAAACTCCTGTGTAGCAAAATTGGTGTTGACATAATGCTATAAGAATTCCTGTATTTTTTTATTGCTTTTAACAACACATATTAAAATCAAGACAAAATGTAATATGCTTATTGAAAATCTGTTTCGCCAACATATGTATCTTCAAGACAAAAAAAAGAAAAATAGAAAACTCTGACTGAATCTCTCATATTCAGATTTAGTTATTTTCCTTGCCATTTGGAGGTGTTGACCTTGATAAATAAGCTTCATTTCACATGAATCATGAAATGAAGGGCTAGAAATGTGAATTTAAATTGAAAGTATTAGGAAGCTGGGGAGGATTTCTGAGGCAGTAACTAACATAGGAAGAAGATGAGTAAGAGCACAATTTACTGATCATAGACAATTATATAATTGTTTAAACACTACTGCAAAAATACATGTGGAACCTTCATTAATACTGGATAAACTAGTTAATATCAGTTGACTGAACAGATGGGAGTCAATAAACATCTTAATTAGAAATTACAAGTGAAAATCACATTTGATTAGATTTTAAAAAATGATGCCTTTCTTTAGAAAGTTTCAAACAATGTCTATAGGGTGTTCTATTTACCTGTGATAGGATTAAGATATAATTACATGATATATAAACAAAGGTAGTATTAACTACACTTATATTTACATGAGAATAGAATTCCATGGAAATGTTAAACAGTTTAACAATAACCAGACTCTTTTGGTGCTAAGTTTACAAAAGGCCTTCTTCAAATAGACTATGTCTTCCTTGAGGATAGAGGCTAGGACTTCATCTCTATGGTCTCAAAATCTAGGCAAAGGGCTGACACACACTGGTCCTCAATAAATAATTGATGGCTGAAGGAATGTGTGGAAGTGCTCTGGAGCTGCTTAACAAGCTAGTGATTTTTTTTTTTTTTTTTTTTTGTGGAAATAAGACTCAACTGACCATTGTATCCTTCACAACTTAAATTACATCAATGCCAGAATATTCAGTTCAAAATAGTATTATTGAGCCAGGTGTGGTGGCTCACACCTGTAATCCTAGCACTCTGGGAGGCGGAGACAGGTGGATCACCCCAGCTCACAGGTTTGAGACCAGCCTTAGCAGAGCAAGACCTTGTCTCTAAAAATAGCAGGAGGCAAAAAAATCAGCTTGCGCCCAAGGCAACAAACTGACACTGGGGGGCGGGGGGGGGGTGTGTTATTTTAATAATAAGTATAATAAACCAAATTTATAGCTAATAGAAATAATTAAGTTTATATTCACATCAAAATGAATATGTCTAACATCTCCCAATTTGTTTCAGGTCTTTGAGAATTTGCTATTGACAGAATTATATAATTAGAATGTAAACTCCATTTAAAATAGGAAATTTTTAATAATATTTGTGAAGAAAAGAAAAAAGAAGTAACGATCCTCATATTGTTGCAAAGTGATCGATAGCTAAGAGTTCACATTAGTAATATTTAAAAATTAATTCAAAATATTATTTTTGATGTTAATTCATTAATATATTAATGAAGACTAAAAAGCTAATAGAGATATAAAGATTTTTTTAGCACTTTGCTAAAAAATTGATCTTACAGGCTTCTGTGTGACCTCCTTTAAAATGATTTAACAGATAAGAGTACGCAAGTACTAGTATAATTTAAAGATGAAAGTTTTTTAAAAGCCATAAAAAGAGCATTGAACAGGAGTTCAGTACCTGCAAACATGGACCTGTCAGCACTGCTATTGCAAACTATATTTAAGAGTCTTTATCATCTCCATAATCTTGGAAACTGTAACACGGAAAGTTGGCACACAAATTAGCAGCCTGGATGCAAATTTATTTACACAAAACATTTGAAACAGTTCAGCTGTTTTGATTTAGACATCAGCCAAAAAACCTTAACTCCAGGTTTCTCCGTATACGTGAACACTGAGTAAATATTTTGTATAGATGATATAGTTGGGTCACTTAGAGTAGGGAATCAAGAAATCCGAGGTGGGAGGTGTTGCATCTCCAGGAGATTCATTTTTATTTATTTTGCTGTTTTTTTCTAACTTTGATTTCTTATCTCGCAAATGCAGCTTTTAGCAACACAGAGGGCAGCATTAGAAAATGCGTGTAGCTCAGCATAAATTCATTACTAACATTTGGAGAACATTCAAATTATACTTCTGTGAATGATTTAGAAGAATCATCTCTATACATGAATATATAGTTTAAAAAATGAAAACAAAATGACTGACAGACAGTACAAATTAGCTCCAGGTTAAGATTTTTTTTTAACAGTTTATTTTGTTTTAAGAAACTAACAACATGGTAGACACATAGTCCCTTCTCTACGTTAAAATGCTCATAATAGAATATAACTTAAAATTATATTTTTAATTATAGACTCAGCTGATAAACTCCACAATGTTCATATCCATTGTGAAGAATTTGAAGAGAAAATGAAATTAACATTTTTCCTCAGGTTTCTTTAAAATCAGACAGCCCCCTTGTGTAAAAAAAAAAAAAAAAAGACATGTCATCATAGAAAAGTTAATTATGTATTCAAGAAATTAGACTAATATAAAACAAAAAATATAGCTGACAGTTTTATTAAGAAGCTATAAATGAGGAAACAAGTGGTTAATAAAGATGTGAACCAGCTCAAGGAAAAATATTTTAATTATCGTTACACTTCCCCTTCTCTCATGTAGATAATGAAAATGAAACATGGAATGATTTATGCTTTAAAATTTCAGTAAACAGAGTGAATTATTACAAGAAATGGATCAATTTTAAATTGGTATGGAATCAAGAAATCTGAGGCTGGTAATAAGTCAATTTTTAGCATTAAATAAAATTTTGGAATGTATAATGGTAGGTAACTGGCTTAGAGACAAATTGTCCTGTACTTTTATCCGTGACTTTTGCCAGTCTTGGAAAAATCTACATCTAGTTATTGCAAGATCAAACCTTAAAACTGTTTAAATTAAAGGTGCCTCACAAAAAAGTGTTAAATGTAGTAAGTATATTCTCTGAGTGATACATAGGAGGACATCATTAGGATCTCTTAGCTCCAAAATTAAAAAGGTAGGTTAAAGTGACATTTCTAAAACTATACTCACAAACAAAATTTTAATAATGTTAGTAAGTAGAAAGGCTGGTTTATATTGGAAGAGCTTATAAAGAGCAGAAAAGGAAAAGTAATAGTTAATGCGTGAAAATACCTTTTATCACTTTCTCGAGAAAATGTAATGCTAAGTTGTTTAGGTACGTAAGTTTAATTTAATACGTGCATTTTTTTTCTCATGTAGACTGTAAGGAATATTTAAATGTTCTCTTTTAATTTTTAAGTTAATCTTTAGGATGCACATTGAGTTTCCTATTCACTTACATTGTTGTCCTCCTGTTTCTATACTTCCTTACACTATTACTTCAGAGAGTACTCTCTTATGTCTGGTCAGCATTTGAAGTCTAGATAAGGAGGTTCATAGGCAGTCCCAATAAAGAGAAAAGTAGGTGGGACGGGGAATTTAAAGATTTGTACTGTCTAGAATGGCTAGTCACTTCATCTCGATGGCCTGTCTCCTCTTTATGTAAAGATACACAGCTTCACCTGTATTTCTATGAAATAAAGTAGACTTTGAGGATGGAGGTTGGATATGTATATTTTTATAATATTTTAACATTTATTTGCCCCTCAAAATAAATCTATTGCACACTTTCTGCCTCAGAATCACTAAACTTGAAGGGTTGAAAGAGTTGTCATATCTTTAAAATTCTGAAATTAAGGTACTGAATGGAACAATTTTATTTGTTGAGCTTTGTGATATGATTAGTGAATAAGTTTTGTACTCACAAATTATTTTATGTGTGAAGTATAAATTGATCTGCATTTATGAAATTTAAATTTTATTGAGAATCACTAGGTATGATTGAAGAGTTGTTACTCTTAATTCTGGGTGGGTTTTTTTTGCACTATAATGTACTAGATTTACATTTTATAGTGACACATTTAACTTACATAGGATTTATGTATTCACTTGGCTTACTATTATTTGTAAAAGTGAAAAATGCCTTTTACATCTAGTGAGTACAATAATTAAGATGGAAAAGTTATGGAAATATAATGACAGATGTAACTTTCATTATAATAACACAAATTTAAAAGGCACTGTAACTGTGGGACATACATATTATACATATATAATACATATATCTACACGACTGTTGATCATCAGCTTCCTTCTAAATTAAATTCTCAAGGGCTCAAGTTTTTTTCTTAAAGATGAAGAAGCTTAATTCATAACTTAGTCATTTCATTTTTTTTCCATTTTGATAAGTGTCAGTGTATTCATATTCAGGCTCCATCCACAGAGTCTCCTTCATTTCATTGAAGGACAGGTGGAACTGTGCATTTTTGCATAAAGGGGAGACAGACCACAGAACTGAAGTGACTAGGCATGCTAGAGAGTACAAATCTCCGTGCTTGCTAGAAGTTAAAGATAGTAAGAGGAGAGAGGAAACTACTGCTTGAGATGTAAAGGATACTTTATTTAAAAGACTTAGCATAGAGTTGGACACATAAAAACAATTTTATCCTGGTACCATTTCCCAGAAACATCATGATGTCTTGTATCCCTGCCATGCCACCTCCTTTGGAGAATTCTGGAGTCCAGCCAGATGAATGTGTTTTATAATGAAAAACAATAACAGGAGCCCCTGCTTTTTCAAAGTTATTTAAAATTTAATAAATCACTGGATATTTGTTTTTTCATTCTTGTGATACTTTCCTAAGAATGTGTTTCAACTCCATCCAGGTTAACACAAAGCCAATATCCAATGTACTCAATACTAATAGGAAGCCAGTAGAGGATGTAATACACACCCACACAAAAGAAAATCACAATTCAATTCAAGCTGGGGGGAGGGGGAAAGGGGAAGGGCGGAGGGGGAAGGAGGGAGGAGAATTGGTGGTGTGCTACAAGTTCATGGGCACAAGGGTTTCCGGCACACTTCCTGGGTGCAGGACACAACTACAACAGGGGCTCTACCTAACAAATACAAACATTATACCTAATTGTTTGTACCCTCACATTACTCTGAAATTTACAAAAAAAGGAAATTAAAAAAGACAAAAGAAAATTGACTAAATTGTTTCTATAGAGTTCATTTCCATTTAAAAATTTCCTTTCAAGGTGGTATCTGACTACATTTTTTTAAATGTTGTAATTTTAAAAAAACCTCACTATCACTTAACACTATATAATCATAAATATTCCTTTAAAGTTGCTAATATAAGGCAAAGGAATACTTTATATCTTGATCATAATATGCTCAGCTTTTAAGAGAATCACTCATTGCTCTTTATATATAGTTCAAATCCTTTTTAACATTTCAACTCCTCAAATTTAGTAGAATTCATTATCTTTGCAAATTTTACTCCATTTTAAGGAGACTTTTAAAAATATTTAACATATCACTATAACTGAAGATAACCATGGAAAATTATTGATTTTCTTGTAGTCTTGATATTTACATAAGGTATTATTTCTGTGATTGGGTTTATTTATTTAATTCATTTATTTTGAGATAGGGTCTTATTCTGTTAATTGGGGATACAATGCAGTGGTATCACCCTAACTTATAGCAACCTCAAACTCCTGGGCTCATGTTAGCCACCTGCCCTAGCCTCTGGGTGAGCAGGGACTATAGGCAAACCCCACCACACCAGCCTACTTTTTAATTTTAATTTTTTTTTTTTTGTAGATACGGGATTTTACTGTCTTGCCTAGCTGTTCTTCAACTCCTGGGCTCAAGGGATCTATCTGCCTTGGCCTCCCAAGGTAATGGGATTACAACAAGCAAGCATGAGCCACTGTGCCTGGCCTCCTATTATAGAGTTTTGAGTGACACCATGTCAAAATATGCAGATGAAGATGCAGACTACAGAGAATGCATAAATCTCATGTACATATGACTTTAACATAATAAAAACTATGAAAAAATAAATCAAGAGCATATTTTATAGATTTCAAATCCTTTAAGAAATTAGGCACAGATCATAAGAAATAAAAAAAAATATGAATTTAAGTACTACACTTCAAAATTCTCTCTGAGACATGAATAAGAGTCAATACCCTGATTTCATTCACAGTCTTGTATTGTGGATAGGTTGTGTCAAAGATATAGTTATTTGATGTATTATGGTACATAGCACACCAGTTTTAGAAAAGATTTTCATTCCAAAGTTATCTCTTTTTTGTGTTATACCAAATAAGTAGTTTACCATATATTTTATTTTATACACAAACATATAATCACTAATACCCTTCTGTGGTACTGATATTTGGTACTCACATACCAAACTTTGGTGACTGTTTTTGTTGGTGCCATCTAAGGTAATTTGTAGTAAAACTGATAAGGTATAGTAGAAGGAGAGTTGAACATGAACTTGAATGCTCAGTGATCTAGTTCATGCTCTTCACCACCGAGTACTAATCACTTACCATTTCTACGCATGTGCAGTTGTTGTATAATATAGGAACAGTAAACTAGATGACATTGAAGGGCATGTGAATATCATGAATGCAACAATATGAATAAACAAATTCATGCTAGTTTACTAATCAATCAATATTTAGAAATCAATATAAGTCAATTGATGTGAAGCTGTAATTGACTAATATACGCTGTTATAACTTTTAAAAAGATAAAAAAAAAAATCAATATCAGAATTGAAGGGATGAAATCATCCCAGGAGCAGGGGTAACACTTGTCAGCTGTGGGTGTGCCCCTGATTCATACAGCCAGCACCAGAAGCAAATGGGTAAAGGTGATAAGCAGAACTTGCAGAGTGTTACTTAGATGTGTAATAGCCTGGGAACTTAGCCAAAGAGAAATTATAGTTAGTGAGAAGAGACTACACTTTTTATTTACTGTTATAGAGAAGTTAAGTTGCTAGTGCTAGGGATAAAGCTTGTGGGATTTCTTATTGGCTTTGTGTGTGCACGTTTTATTTTAATAATACTGATGACAGCTACCAGTGCCACATACTGGGCTGCAGATGTGATTTACATAATCTCACTGTAAACAGACTGTTAATCTAATATCTTTTTATAGAAAATGAAACTGAAGCTTAAGGAAGTTGAGTTGCTAGTCCAAGTATAATTCCTGAAAGAACCATCGTTAGACTTTTGGGTCTTAGTGGCTCCAGAGCCCTTCACTGGTCACTTTACCGTAGTGGGTCTCAAACTTTAGAGTACATCAGCATTACCTGGATGACTTGTTAGAAACACCAATGTGTGCGCCCAAATTCTTGACTATCCGATTTAATAAACCTGAGTCGGGGATCAGACCTGAGAGTTTGTATTGATATTTCTAAAAAGTTTCCAGACAATACTGGTACTACTTGTTGGAGGATGCTTTAAAAATCACTACAGAGCAGTATTAAACTGCCAATGGAATAACCTTGCGACATCTAAAGCCACATGATTGCCTCTGATATTCTTTTTATCCCACTACAAGTTATGTGATGTATATGCTAACATTGTTAATATAGACAATTAGAGGAGATTTCAAATTGTGTTGTAGGAAGCAAGCCATTACTAAAATAGAAAATATTAATAAGTAGGAATTCTCAACCAGCACCCAGCAATAGCTTAGCAGAGGGTCTGATCACATGGAAAGCATCTGATAGCTGCAGGCCTAGAGCCTTAAAAGAAGAAATGATGACCATTAGCATTGAGGCCATGAAAGCTGCAGGATATTCGACAAAGTGGTTTTTCCCAGGGACATTCAGGAAAATGACATTCCCACTGAAAATCAGAGCCTTACAAGGGCACTAATTCTGAGGAAATCTTGTGGGCATAGAAATAAATATACCCCAAAGTTCCACCTGCTCACTCTGAGATCAACACCATGAACTTGGTAACCACCATGCCTGTTCTACCACCCTTTCCAGAAGTTATGTAAATATCCCTAAATTGCTTCTTCTCTGGAAGATGAGTAAAAGGAATGGAAGAAAGAGAGAAAAAGAAAATAGTTCAGGCTGTGTTTTCATGTCTATGTACAAACAATGAAATGCCTTGATGTTTTATTTGCTTTTTACCTGTTTTTCCTTCATCTCTTCATTGGTTTACTCCCAATCTCTCAAATTTTGGAATTCAAAGTACAAGATGGCATATTTTCTCAAATAGTCAAGCTGCTGAAAAGAATGGGTGCCTTACTGGAAATAAGCTTGATGCTTTAAAGTGACTTCCCAGACTAGACAAAATCATTGAAGATGTTTAATATCTTGAAGCCTTTTCTGGAGCCCCTGATGACTCAGAAGAAGAAAAGCATCTTTTGGAACACAAGAAGTCTACTTGGGATCCCAGGGAAGTGAAGTTCAGGTCCTTCCTTTTCAAGCATTTTCACATCAGAGTTTGTTTTCATCTGAGTGCGAAGGCATCATTAACTGCTCCACCTCTCTTACCATTTTTTGTTTTTATCAGATCTCACGTAGGGTAGACTTCTCTATATTCAGAAACATGTACAGATGCCATTGCATTATTTCACTGTGCTATAAAGAAGCACTTTTGTGTTCAGGAAAAAGACGCATCTAACCAAAAACCAATTCGGCTACCTCCCAAATAGAAACACGAATTAATATCACGAACAGTAATAACTACTGGAACTGAGCCTATGTTCCTGAAGTACTTGATTTATTGAGTAATTCTACCCTTTTTCTCCTTGACAGTTGTCAAGGGAGCTGGCATCAGGTTTTTGAGATACTGGAACCTGCTCCTTAATTAATTCTGTTCCCACACTTTCCCAAGGAAGGAGAGGGCTTGAAGCAGCGTCCCCTCCTTCCCATCCAGAAGACCGGAGAGAAAGCCTGGTGCTGTCAAGGGACGTTTCAGAATGTTTTCTACAGAAGGAATTGTCCACGGAAAGTTTAGCCTCAAATTTTGGGAACTAGTCAAGCCCTGTCAGGGCGTTGGTTGGCTTAGCAACTGGGTGGTTCAGGGCCTCCCTGCAGACGCCAAGTTCACAGATATGGGAACCCACCTTATGCCTGAATCGGTCTTTCTTGGGTTGTCCTATCTCACTATTATTCTGCAATGAGCAACAATCTCCTTTCGTGCCTCTTTGGACCTTTCGTTGAATACTCCAGCCGGGTTGAGAAAGGGCCACATTCATGACCCGGACGACCCTGTACCACTTCCTCCTTGCTGACCTTTCCCCAAAACTCCAACTAAGTTTTTGCAGCAGTTGAAACCTGGGGTCTACCCTCCTGCTTGCCTTTCCCCAGCAACCAACCGGTAGGTTGTACAGAGACCACGATCCTATGTCTTTCCTCCCTCTGAGCTTCCCAGCCTGGGTGAGTGCGTCCTAGAGAAGGTGCTTGAGCCGAGACAGCGCTGCAGTCTGCCGGGAGGAAGTGGCTATCTGGGCGCTCCTGCCAGATGGCCTGACCGCAGTGGTCGCAGCACCGCCAGCCATCTGGAGCCCGGAGAACATTAACGCACTGTTACCCGCCACGCGTTCCCTCCTAGAACACACTCACCCACCCTCGGGCCTCCTGACGGCTCCTCGGTGACAATTCTTCCTTCCAGCAAAACCCACCACACACACGCCATGAGCTCAGCCGGTCACTCTCATGAACATCTCAGGGAGGTTGGCCTTCTTGAATAAATCAATAAATATTCCCAAAGGAAAGATGAGAGGAAGTGACAACAGCTGCCTAACAGGTCACGGGACGCGGACCCCTGACTCCAATGCACGGGTCACCTCCCAGGAGGTGGCTCAGGAAGGGTTTTGATGATGGCGGTGGCGCGAGGTGGTTTTTAATGTGCTGTTGTTCTTGTTTTGCAAAGACATTAACTCACATTCCTCCCTCCCCCGTGTGAAGCGTTCTCAAGCTGAGACGCTGATCTGTTCCCGGCTGTCTGGTTGCGACTGCCGCGGTAAGGGCAGGGAGCGAGGGTGTTTGTCCCCGTAGACTCACGCCTGGCTAAGACTTCCTGGCACGGCCGCCCTGGCTTTAATAAAAGGTGCTAATGAGAACTGCTGGCGGCTGTCCCCTCACGTGGACCCTGAGACCTTTACCAGTGGGAATTCACTGAGGGAGTGATCTCCACCCTTCCATGGAAGCGCTATAGGAGGGGTGCTATCACCTTGGAATTCCAGAGCCCAAGGAAACGTGGACCTTTCATTAAATCCGTAGTCTGGCGAGGATCCTTGGGAAGCCAGATCTGGCATAGGGTGAGGGACGCTGCCCTGGGGCTCCAACCTGCTGCCTGCTAACATCTGTGCTGGTCAGTACCTTCGCTGCACTGAGTGTGAGCTCCCCTGGGATCCCCCCACGAAGCAGCGTGGGAAAGCACCCCGCGGGTGTCTCCTTACGTGGGCGGGACACTTAAGCACGACTTGGAGATTCACAGTTTCTATCTGGGTGAGACCTAAAATGATTTCTCTCCTCTCTCCCTTCCCCTCTCTCTCTCTCTCTCTCTCTCTCTCTCTCTCTCTCTCTCTCTCTCTCTGTCTCTCTCCCCCTCTCTCTCTCTTTCTTCTCTCCCCACCTTTCCCTCTCTCTCCCCAGCATGGATCACTTCTAACCAGCCCCCATCCAGTCCCACTTGCCATTTGGTGCCCTCCACAGCCTTTTTTCCCCCCAGAGGTAACAATGGACGTGAAATGTCTAGGAAAGGTTGGCTCTCTTTCCAGACCCACCCGAGCGGTGCAGGCCACCAAAGATCACTTTATCTTCCACTCTGAGGCGTCTCCTCCCACGGAGCTTCTTTGTCATGGCTGTTGCGCGCACAGGTGAGATGGTGGAGGGATGAGAAGTGTGGGCAGATGCTGGGACTCTCTGTTCAGGAGGAGCACTGCACGCCTCGGACTTGCTAAACCCTCACGCTTGTCTTAAGACCTGAAAACCCTCTCAAAGGATGTCCCAGTCTGAGCTTTTTCTTGGACCTGAGAGTCCAGAAGAAACAGCAGGGAAGACAAAAGCGGGCGCAGACATGAGACCAATAACGTTCACAATTCTGGGTATTAGGAAAGCCTTGCAATTGAGGTGAAATGAAAATAAAATGAAGAAAAGGAGACTACGAAGAATAAAACAAAATGTCCATTACCCAGAGATTGGGAGCAGTTCTAAAGCCTATGACCTATACAAGTTTCTCAGATTGGGGGACTGGATTTCAAGTTGTAAAATGAAGGAGAAGCCTTCCAAGCGCCAGCGAGTGACAATGAAGAACTTTAGTACCATTTAAAAACGCTTCAACAGTTTGTAGAATATTGATGTTGCACAGAACCAAAGCAGTCTGCTCCTTTTCCCCAATGACCCCAAAGCTAAAATCAAGACCGATTATATCATTCCGAAATAAGGGAGCTGTGGGTAAAGGGCAAGGGTCCTGCTGCCAGTACCATTTAAAAGCCAATTAACACACGGGTTCTTTCTATAGGCGCGTCTCTTTTAGATAATACGGTACGTGGGGGCAGCCGGGGCTGTAATTGCAGGAGGCGCGGTTCCGCGTTCTTCAGGCTGGAATGCTCGCCCCGCTTCGGAGACTTCCCTCCCCCTCATCTGCCCCTCGAATGTGTTTGGGCTCAACAGGTATCACATGAAAACTCTCACATAAACCCTGGTCATCTTCTCAGACAGAAGCCACCCCTCGGTTTTTCTGCCAGGGCTGCTGCTGGCTTCCTGCGTCTCTCCCACGCGGAGCGCGCGTCTAGCAGGCAGCCCCAGGGCCATCCATTAACCACCAACTCCCAGTGGCAGGCATTAATGTGCGGCTCCTCACACGTCGAGCCGGCGACAAAAACCCCTTGTAAGCAATCTGAGGAGCGATTTGTGCATTAGGCAGTGCAGTTACACCGCGAAGGACAAGCATTTTGGCTCAGAGCTGAGCTGAGGCTTCGGGGAGAAAAGAAAAATCAAGCTTTAAGGAGCAGCTTGGGATTACAAGGCAGTTGCTGCCACAGAGACCAGGGGCGACTTCCTGGCATTTAGGGATGTAAATTAAAATTCCAGACATGCCACCCATCATTGGTCATCGTAGAGGGAGAGGTAACCTCTCCACCTCCCTTCTTCCAAAACATGAATTATCATTTCTACTGAATGCAAATGGGCTGCCTTCCGTGGGGGGACAGCCAGCTGCAAGCTGGACAATAAAGTGTTTCATAGAGACGCGGCCGATTGCGGTTCAGAGAGGCACTCCTTTACAAAGGAAGAAGCGTCCAGTTTGTGTTGACAGCCGCGGCGCGCCTGGGCCAAAACAGCCCCCACCCCGCCCCCCGCTTACCCCACCCCCAAACCCCAGGCACACAGACACCCGAGATTTGAAACTAGCTTCGCTAAAAGCGACAATCCATCGCGTCCGTTCGAGCTGCCATGAGCACGGAGAGGTGATTGTTCAAAAATGATGGCATGAGTCATGAACACCTCTGGAGTATTCTTTTCGGCAATTAATGGGCAGCAGGGCGCAGGATAAGTTGTGGAAAAGAGATGTGGATCTATTTTCTCCCTGAGGACGGCTCTTCTTCCAGTGATCCTGACTGTCTCTAGCCTTCCTGTTCAGGGATAAATTTGACATCCTTACCTACCCCTCCCCTTGTCTGTGCATGTGACACTCTCTCTACCTGTCTGAACCCTGAGACTTGCTGGGATTTTCTTTTTGGTCTTCAGCTAATGACTTTCCTCCTACCTTCATTCATCCCCTAAGGCAGGTCTTTACACTTCGTGGCATCTCAGACCCTTTTAAAACCTCATTTTTTGGCTGAACCTCTATCACAAGAACTAGGGATGCTCTCCTACATTTATCATTGCATAGGAGCCCACGTAGAAATAATTCGCATATGCGTGCAGACATTCTCGTCGGTGTGGCAATGCTTGGAAGACCTCTATACCCTAAAGCATTTAAAATCAACACATTCCTAGCACGTTGGTAACTTTCTTCCCTGAAAGGGTTAAAAAGCATTTACAACAGTGTCTTTAATATAAATATTCTACCCAGCATCAAACCTCACTGATTTGACCAAAAAAAAAAAAAAAAAAAATTCAAGGTAATCCTCCCCACCAAGAAAAGTCTTGCAAAGGAATTCTGCCTGGATATCCACTAGTGAGAGGCTATACTAACCAACTCACGTATTCGTTTGAGCATACTGCAAGAATATTTATTGAGCACAAGCTCAATCACCGCATTGAACGCCAAATCTGGCAAGCAAAATGCATTTCCTATCTGAGGGAGGGAAAAAGAGCTGTGAATCAACTCCTTCTTCAGTATTATCAAGATTATTTTATCCGGTGCAAATTGCAAAGTGAGCCGCCAGCCTCTCTCAGGCTGCAAGTCAGCCCACCTTCATCCAAAGCGGAGGGGACCCCCCCAAGCAGACTTACCTTTCACACAAGACACCGTCAATAAAAAGACGAGGTTCCAAAACATAAATCCACTTTTAATCCCCATTTTCTTCATCAAAATGAAGTCTAAGCGGCCACATTTAGCGCATCTCCGCGTGCCAGGCTCCTGGGGTTTGGGTCCCTTGGCTCTGCTTTCCCCTTTGAGGGTCCCTTTCATATTATTCGCGAGCTCCTGATTCCTGCTCCTCAGCCCAGCGCAGTGTAGTTGTTGCTGTTGTTGGTGCGCGGTCACAGCCCGGAGTGAATGGTGTTTCTGGGATACCACAGCAACCTTGACGAGGACTCAACCATCTCTCCAACGGGGGCACAAAGTCTCCGCTACTCTGGATTCTGTCTTTCCTTGTGCGTTTTTCCCCTCCGCCAAAATCTACCCTAATTCTAGCTCGTTATAGCAACCACCAGAAACCACTAGTGAGCCTCTTAAAGCCCAGCTCGGCTCTCTGATAAACTCCCCACAATATTTGAAATTGAGGGGCTTGTTTCTTTTTTCTCTCCCCCCCCCCGAATAGATCAATTCTGCCTGTAAAAGCAGCCTAAGAAATATTCTGTTAGTGAGCTCTCCATTGCAGCCTGCGAATGCAGAAGCATGTTAAAGGAATATTTTAATCGGAGAATCTGTGTTGCATTTGGGGAAACCGCGGTGATAATGAATCGGACTCCATGGATGCCCACGTCGTTATAATGGAACATGTGTTACTACTGTAGTTGCAGTATATTTCAGGCAGGCTTCGCGCATTTATTATCCTGTGACTTAATTGAAAGAAAAAAAATCACAGGGAATCATTTATTTGCACACATGCATTTACATATTCAAATACCTACGTGTAGACCCGTAATCGGGTTTTTATGATTCGTTAAATGGATTTCACCCGTGGTCTGGGCGGGGGTGGGGTGGGGAGGAAAGTCAGTGTCATTTCCTCAAATAGTTCTCCCTTTCATCCTCTCAAGCTCCTTTCAATTGGTGTGTGCTGCAGTTAAACTACCTTATCTGTAGTAGTTATCTAGAACAGACCCATTTGTCTTAATTCTGGATCGGTCCCAAATATGTAAATGGGAGGTTTCTTTCAAAACGAAAAATGTATATATCTATACATCTGGATATACTGGCAGACCCCTACACCACGCAAGGGTTAAGATAGTGCAAGAGAAGGGTTCTTGCGCCATCTACTGGCCATCTTCCAACCACCCGCTTCTCGATCACACACGCTATGTAAAGGCAGTTTCTCTCATCCCATGCTGTAGGGGGGCTGCATCTCAAGACAAGAGTGTTGTGCTGCTGTGCATCAATTTCTTGATATTTGCCAGCCCTGTCCTGGCCCAAATATTCCAACCAAGAAGTTCTTTAGACTCAGAGACTGATTGGTGATCTGACCTTTGTGGG
Source organism: Galagoides demidoff (assembly GCA_963574575.1). Classification (NCBI taxonomy): domain Eukaryota; kingdom Metazoa; phylum Chordata; class Mammalia; order Primates; family Galagidae; genus Galagoides; species Galagoides demidoff. The sequence continues at coordinate 69,690 of CAUYQV010183093.1, forward strand.
AATGTGGTCCCATCTCAGGAGAGGAGAGGGCTGCAGCGCTAGTTCTAAAATAGGTAATTGCTGCTGCCTGTGGCTTCATTTGCATATCTAAAGCTACCTGTCCGAGGGCTTGGTGAAGAGAGATGCCCAACTTGAGTTTACAGCTTTCCACGTCCTGTCCTGTACACCGCACAATTATGGGGCCGGCTTTTGTCCCTGGGTTCGCGTCGGAGCCGCCCCCTCAATGGAGTAAGGCAGTTGCATCTGGGTTGGGGGGTGGGTTTTGCTGCTCGGGAAAGTGGGCACAGCGCGAGAGTCTGTAGGCTGGAGTGGCGAATGGGTTCAATCTGCAGGCGTAGGAAGGATACTGAGAACTGAGTTCTCTGGTAGGTTGCATTGTGTGTGGGTCTGTGATTCTTCCAGCGTGTGTGTGTGTGTGTATATGTGTGTGTGCACGCGCACGCGCATGGATGAGGGGCTCAAAGTGAGAGATGGAAGGTGTGATTTCCTTCGTGTGGGTGTTTTCCCAAGTGTGTTTTTGCGGTACATATGCGTTTGCATGCGTGTGCGTGTTAGAGAGGGCTTTCTTTTCTGGGTAGGGAGCTGTAGCAAAAAGCAAAAACTATAGACGCCCAACTGACCTCATTAAATGCAGAGGCTCCTTAAGAACTGAATATTGTTCCCACCCATCAGTGATCACTTTTATTGTCTGCCTATGCAGATTTCGGAGAGGAATGGGCTACAAGGTCGGGACTAGACCGCCATTGGGAGGATCAACATTGAAAACGTCATTAGCCTGCTCGGCCACTTTGGCAGTGGCTGTGGCATTGATTTCAGTCAAGATATCAGCGTGTGTTGCTGCTGCCTCTGCTTTTGCTCGACTGGATAACAAGTTAGATGCAAACAGGTCTTTGGACGTAATGAGGACACTCAGTAAAGCGCCCCCCCTCCCCACCAAGAGTGCAGGGGTCAGTTGCCTCAACTGAAGTTACAAAAGAAACAAAATCTTGGTTTTTTATAATCTATTTGAACACATGACTGTATTTCCAGACAGGAAGACGTCAAGCCAAAAAAAAAAAAAAAAAACTTCATTTCTCGAAAGTCATGTCTCTTTAAATAAATTTTGGGGACCACAATGAAGACTACTGAGATATCAATTTGTGACAATTATTTTCAAACTCACTACTAATCCTCTAATCCAATTATCTTTCTCTAAATGAATCCTGCCAATCATTTCAATGTGAGGTTGTTACAACATTTATCTAGTAACTCATAAAACATCAAACCGTACAATATAGTTTCTATTTTCTATAGCTCACATTAAATCTCAAGCTGTTTTTCATCTCTATCTTCCCGATTCTGAGATAAGATGGGAAAGCCTATTGTACAAACAGAAAAAGTTAAGACATGAGAAAATGAAGTGGTTTATCCAGTGTTACCATCAGGAGCATTGACATTTACTTCAACGCAGTTAGCGCTAGATCATACCAGTCTTCACTGTAAACAGTCTCTTCTCTTCAAGGAAATATTTCCAAAGGTATAAACGTATCAGCCAAAATCACAATAAGAAAGCCTGTAGTTCTTCCAGAAGGAAAAACAGTACCTTTGCTTGGGAGAATGAGATTACCTGTGATAACTCATTAGTAGGAAAGCAAAACAATTGTTCAATAGATTTGTTTAAGAATATTAGAAAGAGAATATAGAAAAATAGCTAAAATTATAGCAAACCTTAAGTGCTTACTGTATTCTAGGCAGGCTTTGTTCTAGGTGCACGTCTCATTCAGGCCTCACCACAACTTCTGAGACAAGCACTGCAGTTATCCCAATTATACAGAAAAAAAAATTGACATGAGAAGAAGTTAACTATCTTGCCTTGCCTGCCTATGGAAATATGAGCCTATGGGTTCTGCTTTCTGAGTTAATATAGTTGCCTACTGAACTGTACTGTACCCTATGCTACCTCTCAGAGATGTTTATTTTAAACTGGTCTAATAATAAAATAATTTTAGCAGTACATTTGTTATGTAAATATAGAAAAGCAAGAATTTATCATTTATAAGTGATCAAATTTTAAAACGTATGTGTGGACATACAAAGAAAAACCTCCCATCCTATTATAGATGTTCTCATATGCAGGTCAGGGGAAACAGCGGCTTTCCAAGCATAATGAAGACAATCATAGTGATCAAGGACCATTAAAGGGCTTTTAAAAACAGGTTAGATTTAAACTGAAAGCACTGGATTGTTACTCCTCTTCAACTCTTCCTCCATGTACCTAAAGAATATAATTGGATCTTAAACAGGGCGAAATTTGAGCTAAAAGAGAGAAAATCACCCCTTCTTCCAAAATTGTGCAGCAATGAACAAGTCCCTCAATATTTATCTACTCTGGTTTAGCATCGTAGGAGCAATACCAAAGAGAAATGCATAAAATCATCAAAACACAAAGACTACATCTAGAGAAGACAATATGAAAAGTTGGGAAGGGAGAAATTTTTAAGCAGTGAAAAAATATATTCAGGGTGTCCTCAAAGTCTCCCCTAGAGTTGCCATCTATAGGGAAATTGTAGCTAAATGTACCTTATTTGCAAAATATCAAAGGTTTACAAAATTTTACAGAGAAAATTACAAAATATATAGAAAATATTCTCTACATGTTGCCCACCTTGCCAAATTTTGTAATGAATATTTTGTTAGCTACAATTTCCTATTTTTCTTATGCCTGGCAACATCGGGAGTGACTTTTAGGACACATTGGGTAATATTTTTGACAAGAGTTATACACTTAGAAAGTACTTTTATTAATTTACATGAAGATTATTTCTTGACTCTGTCCTGAATGTCAAATGACTATAGATATATATTTTTTAATAAAAGGTTCCAATTGAAACTTGTGGATCTTTGGGGGTTGAGAACTAAAATAAGATAAAAATGTTAGTGATGTACAAATAACCAAGCAGCCATTTCCTTGCCTGTCTGCAGTGTTTTTATATAAAGAGAATTCACTGCCAGGAGAGTAGGGCCCAAAGAACTCATTTTTCTATAACTGTCCATTCTCAGATCAGTCATGGCTGATCTCTCTAACTACTGGGACATAAAACACTTGCATTTACATGTGGAATATAGAAAGATGAGGGAATTCAAATTTGATTCTATGCACTTATCTGATTTTTAACAGTTCCTATTTGGTTGTTGGAAAAGAAAGATAGGAGACTTAATACTCATGATAAAATAACTTTTCTTTAAAAATTCGTGGCTCGGCGCCTGTGGCTCAATCGGCTAAGGCGCCAGCCACATACACCTAAGGTGACAGGTTCAAATCCCCAGCCCGGGCCCGCCAAACAACAATGATGGCTGCAACCAAAAAATGGCCGGGCGTTGTGACAGGTGCCTGTGGTCCCAGCTACTTGGGAGGCAGAGGCAGGAGACTCGCTTGAGCCCAGGAGTTGGAGGTTGCTATGAGCTATGATGCCATGGCACTCTACCCAGGGGGATAGCTTGAGGCTCCGTCTCATAAATAAATAAATAAATAAAAATAAAAATTCATTTTTAAGA
>CAUYQV010183096.1:0-12304 GCA_963574575.1 Galagoides demidoff
GGCGCCTGTGGTCCCAGCTACTTGGGAGGTGGAGGCAGGAGACTTGCTTGAGCCCAGGAGTTGGAGGTTGCTATGAGCTGTGATGCCATGGTACTCTACCCAGGGGGATAGCTTGAGGCTCCGTCTCAAAAAAAAAAAAAAATGGAGCATGAGCAGGGCCCCTGGAACCAGAAGCCCTAAAAAGGTTTAAGTGGAGAGGGAACATCTGAGCTGGGTCTTGAAGGATGTATAGGAGTTTTTCCAAAAAGGCCTTCAGGGCAGGACTTCTATGTGCCAGGTACAGAGATAAGTCAGAGAAATTGCCAACACTTCAGAGGTCTGCCTGCTGTGTGCTCTCCAGAGGGGCTCAGTAATAAGTGGATGGATGAATGAATGGAGTGCATATGGGGGGTTAGGAAGGGGACAGGATGGGATGGGGAAGGAAGGGATGGAATATATTTATGAAATATCTTTCGAGTCTGCCCTGTGCTGCCCTCTCCCAAATTCCACCTCCCGTTCCCTCCCCACATGCTCTCGGCAGCTACTTTCACGCCAGCTCTACAGTCGAACAAGCTAAGACTTTGAGTCTTAGCTGCTCTGCCCACTGCACTGCCATGCTCCTTGCCCACCAAGACCCGTGACATGGGTCAGGAGCTGCTCCACCTGGAAACCCAGGGCCAGGGAGGGCAGAACAGCAGCTACCTTTTGGGGCCAGGCGCAGCTGCTGAAAGGATAACAGACCTAGCAATTGTTTCCAGAGCCAAATAGGCCGCAGGTGAAAGAGATGGTAGGGCTGTAAGGCAACACCCCCGAGGGCTGCTTAATCTTGTATCTGGGCTTCTTCCAGCAGCCCAGCTTCCAGGGGAGGGATGGGGCAGGAAGGCCACCTACCAAGACCCCATACTCCCCCACATCATGGTGCATGTAGAATGGAAAGTAGCAAAGGGGAGGTAGAGGACAGAGAAATCCAGATTCCACTGATGTCAACGCGATGTCAGGGTAGTGATTAGTTCCATACCGGATGAGGAAATTGAGGTTTAGGGCACTGAAATCACTGGCACACTAGATGGAGCTGGATTAGAAACCAGGCCTTAATCACCTGGCATCTGGCCTCTCCACCTGCTGGGCACCTACCGTGCTCACCGCGTGCCAGGCCTCTGTGAATACAGGAGGGGAAAGGAGTGATGGGGGACACATGGAGGAAGGATTAGGAGTCATTTCCCCTTCTGGTCCCATAGGGCCTGAGATGGGAGGAGGAAGGGTGGGGCCTGGTGTGCCTGGTTAGGGGCTGGTTGCGTGTGACCAAGAAAAAGTCACTTGTCATCTCTGATGGGCTGGGAGACATGTACTTGCCACACAGCCCCCAACACACTGAAAGCCATTTTGAGAAGATGGAGGTGGACTTTGGCATGGTCCCAACCAAGTTGGGCTCCTCTTAGGCCTCCCAAGAAGCTTGGGAATCTGGAAAGTTCAGGAGAAAAAAGACCTACATGGTGGGAGGGTGAAGAGCAGGCCAGCAGGCCCAGAGTCTCCTGACCCCCACCAGCTCTGGGCAGGGCAACTCCCCTGGGGAATTTGGGGGAGAGTCAGGGGCTGGAGGCTCACGGATAGGTGAGCATGTTGGTTTTGCACCTTATTTTAAAAAACCAAGAGAGTCAAGCAGTTAAGTGTGACACACTGGTTTTCAGATTACAACAAAATGGCTTCACATTAAAAGAGTTGCATCAAGAAATATGTTGCATAGGCTCGGCATCTGTAGCTCAAGCAGCTAAAGCGCCAGCCACATACACCAGAGCTGGCAGGTTCGAATCCAGCTTGGGCCTGCCAAACAACAATGACAACTACAACCAAAAAATAGCCAGGCGTTGTGGCAGGTGCTTGTAGTCCCAGCTACTTGGGAGGCTAAGGCAAGAGAATCGCTTGAGCCCAGGAGTTGGAGGTTGCCATGAGCTATGATGCCACGGCACTCTACCCAGGGCAACAGCTTGAAGCTCTGTCTCAAAAAAAAAAAAAAAAAAAAAAAGAAAAAAAGAAAAAGAAAAAGAAAAAGAAAAGAAAATATGTTGTGAGGGTAAGATACTTACTTCAAGGGGCATTGGGTGTCTGGGGCCATGGCCTGGGCTTACCTTCCACTGGACACCATTTGGTAAATTTCAAATTTGTACTTCATGCTGCTAAAAAATTAAATAACAGGCTGGGTGGACAGGCTCACGGCTGTAATCCTAACACTCTGGGAGGCCAAGGCAGGTGGATTGCCTGAGCTCAGGAGTTTGAAATGAGCCTGAGCAAGAGAGAAACCCCATCTTTACTAAAAATAGAATAAAATCCAGGTGTCACAGTGGGCATTTGTAGTCCCAGCTACTCAGGAGGCTGAGGCAAGCGGATCACTTGAGCCCAAGAGTTTGAGATTCCTGTGAGCTATGATGCCAGGGCACTCTACCCAAGTGACAGAGCAAGACTGTCTCAAAAATGAAAAAAAAAATTAAATTAAAAATTAAAGAACAAAAAGTCGCAATATGGCTGGGGTCTTGTTCTACACCTGTGGGGCTCACAGTTTCATGGGGGGCAGAGCAGAGCTAGTCAGGGATAGAAAGAGTACACCTGACGTGACAAGTGATGAGGTGATGACAGATGAGAGCTGCAGATCCCCCAGTGTGAGCATCCTGGTAGAGAGCTGGGTGGAGCCTGGCTCCAGGGCCTCCTAGTCTGCTCCTCCCCTTTGCTGGGAGCAACAAAAATGGAGGGATGTGATATTTTGTGCCCACATATAACACTTCTCTCATGCACTGAGGGACGCTCAAAGTTTCTGTAGAAGGCCGGGGAGGGAAAAAATATTCTTCTGGGGAAGGAAAGTGTCTGTGAGATGGCCCTTTCCAGATGGGCAGGAGTCCCAGGCAGGGGTGCAGGGAGACCTATGGTGTGTGGGGGCAGGAAGAGCATGTGTGTGCAGTTGTGGCGGGTAGAGAGAAAGAGGGCAGAGTGGGCTGGAGAGGCAGGTGGAGAAGAGCAGGCTGACATTTTTAGGGTGAGTAAATAGATTGGATTTGGGGGGACCGACAGTGAAATCACCCTTACAAATTAATGAAGGGGTGCCAGGCAAGAACTGTGATAAAGGCCTAAACTTTGCAAAAGTGCAGTCATAGCTGTCCCCTAGTTTACTTTCCTATAATTGCTACTTACGAGTCACAAAGCTGGTGTTCATGAAGATTCTTGTTTTTCTCCATAGATAACATCACCTTTTGGAAAGCTAAGGGTACAGACCCTGCATTCCATGGGAAGGACTCACCTAGACCAGCTGCCCATACCAAGGAACTGACTCAACCTGTCTTGTGACCCCCTACCCAAGAACTTGGTCAGCAAAGAAGAGTTTCTACTACCTTGACTCTGCTCTGAACCCAGACAATTACCAGATCCGATTACTAAGACCGGTGATTTTCAGCTGGTATGCTGAAGCACCAGGATGGTCACAGTGTGCTGTGAGAGGATTTTAGGTGTGCCTCGAAAATTTTTTTAAATCATTAATTGAATTATTTTCCAAACAAGTTCAAAGCACAGTAAGTATATTCTTCTCTTTATTCTTTGTTTTGATCAACATAATTTAAGTGTGCTGCAGTTTAACCATAGTTTCCAGTGTGTCATGAGATAAAAAAGGTCGAAAAACACTGGCATGGAAGCCAGTGTTTCCGCGTTGGCTCACACCTGTAATCCTAGCACTCTCGGGGGCCAAGGTGGGTGGATTGCTCAAGCTGAAGAGTTTGAGACCAGCCTGAGCAAGAGCGAGACCCCAACCTACTAAAAATAGGAAAATTAGCCAGGCATTGTGGCGGGTGCCACAGCTACTCTGGAGGCTGAGGCAAGAGCATTGCTTAAGCCCAAGAGTTTTGAGGTTGCAGTCAGCTATGATGGCATGATGCAATGGCACTCTACTGAGGTCAACAAAGTTAGACTATCTCAAAAAAACCCAAACAAACAAACAAACAAACAAAAAACACCGGCAGAGACTTTTGCCTGCCAAACTGTCTTTAAAAACCCTGTCTCCCAAATTCTCTGGGAGGTGGGTTTGGGAAATTCCTCCCATCTCCCTACTTAGCACTCACAGAATTAGACCCTTTTTGTGCTGTAACCCCTGCTGTCTCCTGGGCAGTGGGTGATGAACTTGGTTAGGTACCAACAATGGTACTACAAGCAGGTGTTCAGGAGATGTTATAAAGGAATGTCCTCTCTTAGAACAGTGAGAACTAGGAATGGTTTTTACATTTTCAAATGGGTGGGGAAAAAACTGAAAAAATAATAATGTTTCAGGGCACATGAAAATGAAATGAATTTCAAATTTTGGTGTCCATAAATAAAGTTTTATTGGAACATAGCCATGCTCATTCCTTTACATATTGTCTAGGGTTGATTTTATGCTATGATGGCAGGGCCGAGTAGTTGGGAAAGACATTGTATGGTTGGCAAAGCCTAAAATATTTACAATCAGGAAATAGTTTGCCCATCCTTGGCTTGGAGTGAGTTTGGGGGTAGGGCAAGCAGTAGTGGTAATGCTGAAGAAAAGGTCCAAGCCAATGCACTCAACTTAACTGCAGGCGAGTGAGAGGGTTCAGGGGGTGACCTGCTCAGATACCTGCTGTAAAAGGATCACTCTGGCTGCTGAGTAAAGATAGGGATACCTGGAGCATGAAGAACAGCCCCAGGCGGTGCTGATGGTTGGCCAAAGGCCTGTAAGACCAACCTTGAACACATTTGCAGGAACCTAGCCTTGGAAGTGTCTCCCTGCCATACAACCTTTGCTGATGGCACATGGAATGGTACCTGCTGCATACCCAGTGTACACTGCACAATCCCGGGAAGTGACTGCTCCTCAGGCCCCAGAGCGACACCACTGGAAGGGCTGGAAGCACCTGGAAAAGCCCCCAAGCCTTGAGAGGGATGACCCAGAGCACGTTCATGATCGTCCAGGGTGCTAAAGGGTAAGTACTCTGAGAACTACTAGTGGCTACTATATGGCAAGAGAGGAGGTTGAAGAGGTGGGCAGGCCTCTGGTGCCTTTCCAGGAAGGCGCGGGAAAGGAAGTTCATTCCCCCTAAGTCCCTCAGAGAGAGTGCGTAGGTGGCTTTGGGCATAAGAGTGGAAGAAGGGGGTTGGAAGGACACGGATCAGTATAGCGCGGTCACCCACATCTTAAATCAGGCACAGAGACTTGGGTAGACATAGCATCAGGCCCAACACCATGTACACACAAGACCAGGCCTCTGCACACGCTCACAAATGCGTGCACACAATCACGTTCAGGTATAAGCGGACACAGCCACCCAGATCCACGCACACACCACGACACGGATCTATACGTCCATGAACACACATGCACAGACCTGGGGACATATCGAGTCACACAGACCCAAGCACGCTGCAGAACAGACACACACACGCACACATTCACGCACAAACACGACCCGACACGCCGCTCTAAGCGCGCACCAGACACACACTCGGCCTGCCCGCCTCCCGTCACACACACCCCCGCACAGGCCGCCCCCGACCATGGGCCTCCGCACGCACGGTCGCAGGCAGGGGCGCGCGCACTCTCTCTCGCACACACACCTCTGATCCCGGCACACGCGGGAGGCGCAGCCGGGCGGCGGCGGCGGCCCGAGTCTGCGGTGCTAGGCGCCCCCGGCCCGGCGCGGCGCGGCCGGCGGGGCCCGGCGGGCGGGGAAGGGAGGGGAGGGGCGGCGGTGGGGGCGGGGCGGGGGCCGGAGCAGCCCGAGCCGGCGGGAGCGGGCACCTCCGCGCGGCGCTCGGCCTCGCCGCCGCACCCCCGCGCGCCCGCCGCGGGTCCCTCCCCCGCGCCCGTCCGCTTGCCGGGCCCCGCCGCCCCACGGGGTGCAGCCCAGCGGCCGCGCCGGGCCCGCGGGACGGGCGGAGGTGGGGTGGGGGGCGGGGATCGGGCCGGGCCGGGGCCGAGCCGCCTGAGATGCCGGGCGCCCGCCGCAGCCGCCGCCGCCGGAGCCCGGGATGGGGCGAGAGGCTGCGGCGGACGCCAGCATCTCCCCGCCGGGGGCCCCGGGGGCCGCGGAGCCGCCGCCGCTGCTGAGACCCAGCGGGCGATGGGTGAGTTGACCCCCGCGTCCTGGGGGGCCCGTGCCGCAGCCCTCCATCCCGTGCTCCCGGCCCCCCGCCTCCGGCTCGGAGCTCGCAGCGCCCCCAGCACTGCTCCGCGGCCCCCTCCTCGAGCGTGACTTTGAGGGGCGGGGGTGGCGGGGACCGGGAGGGGCGTGATACAGGGAAGCTGTTCTGCCCCGCCGCCCCCTCCCCCATCCCGGCAGCTCCGCGGAGCTTTCCCCGGCCCCGGAGGGCAGAGCTTCAGCGCTGCGACCCCCTCCACCGGCTGGGCGGGGGGCATCACCGATGCGCGGGGCTCCAGCCCTGCTTTGTGCGCTGCGTCTCCCCAACCTCCGGCGCGGCGCAGGACTGGGGGTGGGAGGCCTCTGCGCCCGTCTTCCCCACCCCCTAGACCCCAGACTGCGGCGGCGGAGGCCCAGGCGCAGTCGGGGTGCTGGGCGGGTGCGGGGCTGGGCTGTAGCAGCCCCTGGTGACGGGGCGGAGGAGGAAGGGGAGAAAGCCCCCAATCTTCGGGGCGGGGGGAGACTCCGGTTCTTTGCACCGCACTGTCCAGGGCGGGGGAGGAAACTCGGCTGCGGGAGGGCGCTATAAATATCTGCAAATAGTGACTTCTGGAACCGGGGGTGGGGAGGGGAGCGCGCCTGAATGTGTGTGTAGGGGGGTGCCTGGGCTGGGGTGCAGCATAAAGGGATGCAGCTCAGCCAGCCTTGGGGTCCAGGGTCCGACGACTGTCTCAGACCCTGAAACCGCCCCTGACCGGGTGTGGGAAGGATTCCCACACAACCCCAGTGGGATTCCTCTGTGGTCCCCACTTCCTTCCTGGGACACCAGTCCAGATATGTCTTGGTTGGGAGGGAGGTTCGTGGGCACTCGTGTGTCACTTGGGGCGGGGGGTGCAGTTATTGAAGGTCTAGGCATGTGGCCAAGCCTGAGAATGGAGAGGAGAGCCTGACAAGCCTCCTCCCAGGAGCTGGCAGCGCTGTGTGGTCATCCATGCTGCCCGGTGCTGAGAGGATAGGCTCAGGGGCCTAGAAGTTTGAAAGAGGGGTCCCAGCCCAAGGGGGAGAGACAACTTACAGGAAGCCAGAAGAGCTCTCTGGGCAGAGAAAGGTGGGAAGGGCATCTGGGCAGAGGGAATGGCCTGAGTGGGGGCTTGGAGGTGTGAATGCCAAGAGAGGTGTGATGCTCATGTGTGTTGAGAGGAGGGTAGCCAGGCACAGTGGGTGGGTGACCACTGTGACAAGTGAGACCAAGAGAGGGGAAGAGACTGAGGAAGGGAGAGACAGGTGGAGTTGAGGTGAGATGGTGGGCCACACCAGGGAGCTGGCACTTGCTTCTCAGGATAGTAGGGAGCCAAGACAGGGCAAGGAGTGATGCTGGCCATCTCCACCCCACTTCTGAGGGCTCCACTCCACCTTCTGAGGGTCTGCCCAGAGCCCTGATGTGGTCAGGGTTGCTTCAAGCACATTGGTGATCCCTTCTAATGTAGTAGTTGGACCACTTCAGCTTCTTAAGTCAGTTTCCACATCTGTCAAATGGGGAGAATTTGTGGGATGGATTATAGAGAGGTTTGAATGTGGTGATGGGCGTAGGGTGCTTGGCACCTGAGAAGCACTCAGGAAATTGCCGGCTGCTGTGGTTGGTATGATTACCTGTAAAATGAGGACACTGATGCCAGCTGGCAGCCAGGCCAGCTTCACCGGGCAGCCCTGGTGAGGGTCATGTGAGAACTGCATGTAAACTGGAGGGAGCTGGGGGCAACCTGCGTGTGCTGCGATGAGCTAAGTGATGAGTGGCCAGAGGCAGGGCAGTCTTCAGAGACAGACCCCTCTTGCCCTTGTAGGGCACCCATTCACCCAGCCAAGGTATTCCGGGCATCCTCCTGGTATCCTCCTGTGTGCCCCAAGGCCAAAGCCCTTTTGTTCCCCATGCTATGTGATGCACCCCCTCCTCCCAGCCATCTCTGGTCTTACACATGGGGGGCTGAGTCTCTTTCAATTCATGTCAGGAAATGGGATTTCCTCAGGGTGCTGGGTAGAGTGCACACAAGCTTTGCCCTCAAAATATTAGAATTTTCTAATTCTAGAAAATTCTAGAGCTAGACTCTGCCTCAGGAAAAAAAAATGAAGAAAACAGCTGGGGCCGGTCAAGGTGGCTCACGCCTATAATCTTAGCACTCTGGGAGGCCAAGGCGGGTGGATTGCCTGAGCTCACAGATTCGAGACCAGCCTCAGCCAGAGTGAGAACCCCCCCATCTCTACAAATAGATGGGCATTGTGGCAGACATCTGTAGTCCCAGCTACTCAGGAGGCTGAGGCAAGAGGATCAGTTAAGCCTAAGAGTTTGAGGTTGCTGTGAGCTGTGGTGCCATGGCACTCTACCAAGGGCCACAAAGTAAGATTCTGTTTCACAGGAAAAAAAAAAAACAAACAGCTGGGCATCATGGTGTGCATCTGTAGTACAAGCTACTCGGGAGGCTGAGGCAAGAGAATCATTTGAGCCCAAGAGTCTGAGGTTGCTGTGAGCTATGACAGACGCCACAGCACTGGGGCAACAATGTGAGACTATGTCTCAAAAAAAAAAAGATATTAGAATCTTGTGGTGGCTTATACCTGTAATCCTAGCACTCTGGGTGACCGAGGCAGGTGGATCGCCTGAGCTCAGCAGTTCAAGACTAGACTGGACAAGAGTAAAACCCCATCTCTACTAAAAAAATAATTAGAAAAACTAGCCAAGTATTGTGGCAGGTGCCTGTAGTCCCTGGTACTTGGGAGGCTGAGGCAAGAGGATAGGATTGCCTGAACCCAAGAGTTCCAAGAGTTTGAGGACTGTTTCAAAAAAAGAGAAAGATTAGAACAGCTGCCAAGTGCAATTGCTCACCTGTAATCCTAGCACTCTGCAAGGCAAGGTGGCTGGATTGCTTGAGCTCAGCAGTTTGAGACCAGCCTGAGCAAGAGCAAGACCACATCTCTACTGAAAGCTAGAAAAAACTAGCTGGGTTTTGTGGGGGCTGAATCAGGAGGATCACTTGAGCTCAAGATTTTGAGGTTGCTGTGAGTTATGACACTACTGCACTCTAGCCTGGGGCAACAGAGCGGGACTCTTTCTCAAACAAAAAAAAAGAAAAAGATTCTCATAGGGCAGCAGATGCCACCAGGCACCTACAGTCTACATAGCCCTGCGCTGGCTGCTGTGGGGGAACAGGGACAATTGATAAAAGCAGGATCTGCAACCCTGCCACCTCTTACTGTGTGACTGTGGATTGGTGACTCTATATCTCTCTGCCTAAGCTTCCTCATCTAAAATGGGGGTGACACACTATTACTATTTGAACAGCTTAGCGTCATTTCCAGTGGGTGTTTACTGCCTGCTTCCAGAATATGTCTCCTCATCCACCCTTGCCCCCTCAGAGACCACCGCTTGCCCCAGGAGACACGTTGTTCATGTCCCTGATGTCTTCTCCTCTGAGTGTGGGTCCCTGTGGTCAGGGACCTGTCTTTCTGTATCCATTGCTCAGGTTGGGGGGCACTCATAGCCTGGCTGCTGGCTCTCTGAGAAACTAAAATTTCTGATGGGGGTGCGGGTTGATTCCCAAGGTGTAAATCCTCCTAGCATGGCTGATTTTAAGCAACCAATGGCTTAACAAGAGTGTCATAATAGGAGCTGATATGTGCCAGCTTTACCACCTAGGCATTCAGTGGGTGCTTAATAAGTAATGTCTAAATAAGAAAGAAAGGCTCCAGAGAGTGCTGGTCAGATAGACTGGGGAGCTGCTGGCAATACTCTAGGTGAGAAGGGCTTGCAAGAGGTGGCCTGGGTATGCCTGGAGGCTGGAACCAAAGTCATCTTTAACCAGCCCTGGATGAGGCCAGAGGGAACAGAGACCTCGTGATGTCCTGTCCTGAGATCCTCTGTACTCCTGATCCTGCCTCCCTCCTATTTTGGCCTCTCCCCCCAGGGGCTTCTATCCATGTTGGCCTGGCATTGGGGTTCTATATGGAATGGTCCAGCTGGTGCAGCTGGACCCAAGTTTTGGCCTAACAGAGCTCTGAGATCTGGCACCTACCTCAAGTTCTATTCCTTTGTTTGTGCTGTTCCCTCTACTTAAATATATATCCTATTTCACCTCTTCCTCTGTCCCCTGAAATTCTGTCACTCATCAAAAGTCCCCTCACGTACCTCTTCCTCTGTGATACCAGCCCTCCTCCCCAAATCAGACCTTTTCCCTTGCTCCTGCTGGGGACAAGCCTCAACCACACAGCCCCTCAGATGTGCATGTGCCTGCTCTTGAAAATATCAATAGCTATTAATATTTATCAAGTCCCTACGGTAACTCATGACACAGGTATCATGATCATCTCCTCTACAGATGTGGAAGTTGAGGCACAATTTCTTGTTGGCACTGACCTACCCTTTACATCTTAGCTTGCCTGTCACTGGCTCAGGGAAGCCCATGTGAGTCCTGGTCTCCTTGCGGCAGGCCCCATAGCATCCTGCTGGTTTCTTGGCATGTTTGTTGTTAGTCCCGATAGACTTTCAGTGGCAGATGCACTGGGGAGGTACTCAGTAAACATGCAAATGAATGAATGATTCTTAGTCCTCTTAACCCTGCCCTTTCCTTCCCCTCTTCCTCCCTCCCTGATTGAGGGGACTGGCCTTCTAGAGGGCACCCTCAGAGGATGGAGGGAGGGTCATAGGAGCTTTCTTGGGAGGAGGTAGAACTGCCCATGGGGTGGAAGCAGGCCTGGTGGAAGGCCTGGCAACTCCCTCCTGTGGTCTAAAATGGGGCTGACAAGGGGACCCAAAGAAGTCCTAAAATACTTTCTCTTTTACTGCCTGAAGTGGAAATTCCCCAGTTGGCTCACTTATTTTTATCTTTTTTAAAAAATAAAATTGGAACAATAGAAATCATTCACATACCTAATTACGCCATTGTTTTGCAACTGAGAGCCTATTTTGCTCAAAACTTTGGTTCCCACTATGAGTCCCCTGGGAGGGGAGAGGAGGGTGAAGGCCAGAGTCTGGAGCCTGTGTAGATAAAGGGCCTGCCTTTTACTTCCCTCTCCAGGCAGGCCAGGGGCTTCCCAGGAGCAGAAGCCCAGGGCAGTGTCGGGGAGTCTGAGCGAGGGAGGGTAGCCAGGATGGGCTCTGGGATCTGGCTGGCAAGGGACCCATGGTGGCTTTTAAGGTTGTCCTCTCTACCTCAACCTCCAGGTCTTCATAACTTGCTGTTTATTGAGCACTTCCTATGTACTGGAGACAGGGCCAAGCACTTTGTAGCATCATCCCATTAGTGCTTCATATCTTCCCAGGAGGTAGGTACAATTATCATTCCCATTTGGCTGTGTGAGGATGTCCAGAGTCAGGGCTCACAGCTGAGAAGTGGTGGGACTGAGATTGTGTCCAGCCTGAAGGACCCCAGGGATCAGGCCCTCCTGGCCACCCAGACCTGCTCCTCCTTCTCTCACGGGCTTTCCATGGGGCCTGATCTCTGAGGCTTGCACCCCCAGTCAGCACTTGCAGGCCCCTTCCTGCAGCCTTCATGCTGTTCCCTTTTGGGCCCTGTCTCTGGAACACTGTTCGGCCTCACCTGGGCAGGTTGGGAAGAGTTCATGTTTCCCAGACCCCAGCCAGCCCTGATGAGTCAGAATCCCGCCAGGGGAGGGCTGGAAACCCAGTTTGAGAAATGCTGCTCTGGGGCTGAGGAGGCCTATACACTCCCAAGAACCACTGCCCAGCCTCACAGAGGCCCCCAAAATACAGGATCCCTGGGCCCCTGATCCTGTGGTGTAGCCCCCACCTGTGATCTCAGCCTCCACTCTTTCATGCCCCCAACTCTTCATCCATCATGCCCCCCACATTGCTTTTATCCCAGCTGCCCAGTCTGTCCTCTTGCTCCCCAAGGCCTGCCATATTTGAGGTGAGGGGTGAGTGATGGAGGGAAAGGGGCACAGGGAAAGGTGTAGACAGGGCATGGACTGAGCTCCTGGGTCAGTGTACAGGCATGCACTAGGGCCTGGCATGGTGCCTGGCACGTGGAAGCCATTCAATAAGTATTTCTTTTTTTTTAAGACGGAGCCTCAAGCTATCCCCCTGGGTAGAGTGCCATGGCATCACAGCTCATAGCAACCTCCAACTCCTGGGCTCAAGCGAGTCTCCTGCCTCCACCTCCCAAGTAGCTGGGACCACAGGCGCCCGCCAC
>CAUYQV010183106.1:0-12646 GCA_963574575.1 Galagoides demidoff
ATGGGCACTTGGGCTTCTTCCATGACTTAGCAATTATGAATTGGGCTGCAGTAAACATTTTGGTACAAATATTCTTGTTACAATGTGATTTTTGGTCTTCTGGATACATACATAGTAGAAGAATTGTAGGATCAAATGGCAGGTCTATTTTAAGCTAGTATTTTACTAAAAAATAAGAGCTTATAGAAAGATAGGTATTCTGTCATCTTTCAAAAAGAAAAATACATGGTAATAGCAATTAAAATTCTAACAAAAATTCTTATAATTTTAGATGAAACAAACTTCATAATCTCTTTACCCTAAACCACATACATTTATTTTAACATAAATTATAACAGATTTTTTCCTTTTGTTTTAGGGGGATTTTTTTCAGGATAAAGACAGCTAAAGTAGGAAAGAAATTATTCTTGCGTGATAAATTTCCATTATGGTCTTAGGCTTTTCTATTTATACTGTTACTTCTCTTAACAGATACTTATCCTTTGGTACCATCTCAGAATCAATGGAGTTCCTCAACTACCCTCACCACAAATTTACAAGTTGCTACATGTTTTTAAAAAACAGTATTATGGTGCATATAGTAGGAACCCATTTTTGAAATTATTCATTAAGTAAAGTAATCCAAGAATTTAATTCAAAAGCATGAAGAATTTAGATGATTTTATCAGTGGGAGAACTGGAAAGAATGCACTGGAAAGAACAATTTTATATTTCTTAATATCCCTTGGTCTGATCATTTTGCCATTGCTTAAGCATTTGTGTTCAAAGATTAGGCTGTACACCAACAAAATACATTTTCCCTCAAGATATTCCGTATACTTCATTTTCCTCTTGAGGATTTTATCATAGAAATTTCAAAAACTTTAGTCATGCTATAAAACACCGCCACCATATTTGGTCACATGAAACTGCCCATCCCAATCCACCTCCTCTGGAAAAAAAAAAAAAAACAAACACTGAGTGGTCTTGCCCTCAGCTTTTTGTTCCTGGTGTCTTCCTTCACAAAGAACACTGGGTGGCATTTCCTATGGGACAGTGCCCAGAAATCTGCTGGCACCCCATGAGCACAGCCATTAACAGCCATAAGAACATGAGCTACATTTATAATCAAAGGAAACATGACCAGATTTCTGTTCCGGTTTAATAAGATAATTGAAAATTACCTCATGCAAGGTGTTCAATGACCAATAAATGTTTGGATGGTAGCCAATGGCCTCTGCATATACAGGCATTTGATTTTAAAAGGATGTCTGGCTGCTTCCCAAATAGAACAGATAGAGAAGGGCAGAGTTATTGTCCCCTTTTCTATGTGTAAGCCATGAGAGAAAGCAAATGTGGGTTAGGGCAAGGTTGAATCAGGAACACTTTGGTCAGTGATGAACTAACTAACCTACCTGGGGATGTTTTCTGACCATGTCTTAACCAAGGCAAGGTGACTGGAAAAGACCCGGCTAGGGCAGGGAAGGTTAAATGTATAGCTACAAAGACCCAAAGAATGAATTCCTGATAACTAGCCAAGTTTAAATAATTAGATTTTACAAATGAGGACAATCTGGTATTGATGAATCAAGGGTGAAATTGGAAAAGAACGCACCTCTCTATAGTTCTGTGCTTGAAAGAAGTTGTATATACTCATAGCATGTTCAATTAGTTTTTTTGTTTCAAGCTGTGTTAAGAATTCTGCCTCTACAGTTATTAATAAAGAAGAATGATATAGGGCATAGTACTCCAGTAACTTCCACATGGGAATTTCATATATTCCGTCTGCTTATATACTCAGCCTCAAATCAAGGAAGCAATGTTTTAAAATTCATTTATTATACTGAGTCAGAACTTTTTGATGTTTAGATCTGTTTTTCAATTTAGTCACACATGTGAGAGAATCAGTGGCAGCTATGCAGGATTCCATAGATATGGAACCTGTTTCTTCAATGTATTCTGCACCCCCCATTCTCCAACAAGCAGTAAAGTGTTCATCTGGGGTTCACTTAACTTCTCTTTCATGTTAAATGGGTGGAGAAAGGCCACAGAGCCTGGAAATATCCGTGTTTAGTACTCACAGTTCATTTCAAACATAAGTTGGAAAAAAAGAAAAAAAAACTGAGACGATGGGGAACATACAGAGCAGAGAAAAATAAAGGCACTAAAATTACTAATAAAAAAGTAAGCAATTAATCGGTCTGTACATACACAAGAGAGTGACAGATTAGGAAGTAGCTGGTCTCCATTTCCATCATATTAAACCATATTCTATTTCTGGTATTTCAATGTTTTTTGATTTTAAAATGGCAAATCAAGTAAATCACCATAATACCTAAAAATTGGAAGAAATCTACCAAAAACTGCTGTAGAAAAGTTGTTTTAATTTAGACATGAAGATCCAGGGATGGGCCTTGGAAGGAAATGATATATCTATTCAGCAGTAACTTCACACTTTTCCTCTGAAAAGTACCCCAAACTCTTAGAGAACAGAAAGTACCTAGGTCTAATGGAAATGGAGAAGATGACATTCATAGATATTGTGCAGTCAAGGCCAATGTTCACAGAGTCTTTGCAACGTCCTTCTATGTAATGTAAGGAGTTACAAAAAAATGGCATCACCTCCGGGTTGAACATAGATCTTTCAGGAGAAAATCAACTATGTAAACATATCATCCATGAAAGCTTCAGCGAGGAGAAATAAAGAGTTCAATTAGCAACCACAGATAATTTGTAGGTCTTGAGCCAAGTTTACAGGGAATGAAGCTTTACTTCCCTTTACATTCTTAATCTTTAGAGTCTCAGCAGGGGTTGAAACAGTTCCATATAAAAGAACAGGGCAATTATGAGGCCCTTTGAACTGTACTGTGTAGGGCAATTCCAGTGGGATCCTGTGTTTATAGGCAAATTAGCAGCTTCAATGGTTTATTGTTAAGCTAACAAGCCATTAGAAGGGTCTGCTCCTCTAAGCACACTCTCTGAAGATATTTGTAAATTTTGATTCCAGGTTCAAGAAATGCAGTAGTTGGTTAAACCCAAAGTATCTGGCTTCTCTATTTCCTCCCACCCTAGATATGAGCATAGAATAAAAATGATCAGGAATAGCATTCTGGCACTTTGACTCTGTGGTATTGATTTCGTATTTTTTTAAATGCAGTTTTTGAATAAAATTACTTTGCTACAGACTAAATGAAAAGACAGACTTTGACTAAAGCTTTGTGGGAAAGATGAAGGTATGAGTGAAGGGCTGAAGGAAACCAGTCAGCCAGGATTGTCCATGTCCCATCCCCTTCTCAGCTTCCTTCTGCCAGTTACCCGGGAGGGATTAAAAGGCACAAGACAGCTTCTATTAGAGTCACAGAAACTGAAATCCGAACCTTCTGTGGACAACATATTCCTGACCCTTACAGGGTCGCCAATAAAGCAGGAGAACTCTTCTTTTGCTCTTGATAATCTTGCTTCTCTCTGCTTCTTATTTAACCCCCCCTTTATATTCCATGCTTTTCCCACCATGCATAATTATTTATTGACCATTTTTCTTAGGAGGGAGCAGTCAGTCATGGCTAAATATTTTAAGACAGACAAGTGTCAATTTGCCCACAAACAGAAGCAAAATTTTCTGCTATCCTAGTTATTTTCTGCTTAATCCTGAATGCATATTTTTCTCAAGACACTGATGACATGCTACTTGATTTCAGATATTTTAGCTTGAGAATTTATGCTTTTGAAAAATATTCTTCTCGATTATATTTCCTGGATAACAAAACAAAACAAAAAACCATTGCAATAGACAAACAACCATATCTTTTGTTCTTTCTTTTTACTTTCCATAGTTTTTTTTTCCACTTATGAAGATAAGCTAATGCAAAACAAAATAAAGAAGGCTCCTAGTAGATTAAAATTCAGATCATAAATTAACACATAAGTCTCTGAAAAAAAATAAGGCTGGTACAGAACATTAATAGACTAATAGACTGAGTTAAATGTTACCAAACAGCTAAACTAAGTGCAGGAATGGTGTGGGGGCAAATTACTTTTGAAAATTTTAATCAAAATCACCTGTTGCTACGGAGAAACGAGAAAGGAACTCATATCCCTAGAGATGCTGTGAGACTTAAAAAAAAAATAATGAAGACCAAATCTGGCTAAACTCATAAATGTATAAAGAAGCAGTCAAGTTCATGGTTGCATTCATGTTCATTTTCTTTGTTTGTTACTTATACGAGTCAATATATAGAAAAATTAAGTGCTTCTGAATTACCCACTTGTGAATTACTTCTGAGGTGAGAAGGAGGGAAAGTCCTTCACAATCACATCATTGCTCTGCCCCGTGGAAGATCCAATTTCAGCTCCTATTCTGTTCAGAAGTGGCCTAAAGGGATTTAAAACACCTGCTCTGTACCATGTAGTGCTGAATGCTGAAAGCACAGAAAGGACGCAGCTGACAAACGGCACAAGTCCAGATTATCCAGGTAACCGAGACAGAGAGCTGCAGCAACATGCAGCCATTCCCAGCCATTCCCACCATAATGAAGCAGGCAGCCAACAATGCACACAGTGTACTAGAAGCAAAGCTTTCTGTAAAAATCAACCAATCATGATCAAGGACTTGAGTAGATACAAAAGCAAAGAGTAATAACCCTCCGGCTTGGTAAACAGGTCTTAAGGAAAGATGCAGGCATCATAATACAGATAGAGGAGAACAAGAGCAACATGGGACAGACAGACAAAAATGACCAGAACAGGAAAGTTCTCTCATTCATATTACCAGTCTGTGAGGAGAGGAGAACTGGTTATCAGAACCACCTGAAGAGATGCTATGTCTGATTTGATTGGTCAACCCTGAGTGAACCGTATATAATTCTCATTCCAGAGGGTAGAATCTGTCATTCTCCATAAACTCCTATTTCATTTTCATGAAGGCTCCATTATATAATACTTTTAGGCATTGTTAAATGTAGATATCTAGGGTAGGTGGCTTCTAATTAATATTTGGGACTCTAAGAACCAAAGGAGTAAAAAACAGGTCATCCATATAAAAAGATACGTATCTCTATGAGCGTGAAAATATTTATTATAAATCAATTTATTAATAATTATTAAGATTACATAAATAATATTTCAGATCACTTGTTAAAAAAATAGAACCGATATTAGCTGTAAGATCTAAAGAGAAGAAAAAAGGGGACACATTTAAAGGAGGACTCACTACAGAACTCTGACTCACTACAGAAATCTGCCTGGGTGTGTCACATACCAATTCAGCAAAATCCTAGCTTATTCAGTGCTCCATGTCTCATCAGGGCTACTGGTAGTGGCTTCCATATGCCAAAAATAAATAAATAAATAATGACTTAATGTTAAAGAATGTTTCCCTTTTAGCCTCTTTAGAAAAGCAGAGTTCCCACCATGTGTGGTATATTGACAAAGACTTCACACCCTATGAAAGTCCTGGTTTCAGTCCTTCAGTCCATATGGTACTTGGACTTGGACGCCTTACTTGCCAGTCCTTTCAGCTGGAATAAAAGACTGTTTTCAGAGGGGAAAAAAGCGTGTCTTACCATTTCCTCCAGTCCCCACCCCCCTACTTTCCACGTCACTGAAGGGACACTCACTGTACATCATCACAGCATCGTCTTCATCACATTTGAATATAGTTGTACTTTTTCTTTCAAACACTGGCACTCACTGTTTAAATTGGTTATGGAAGGAATGTAGGACTGTCAGATTTTAAGTTATAGTTACTATTTATTATGAGAGAAATCAAACTGTTTCAGTTAAAAAAAAAAACAGATAAAAATGAGCCAGGACTGGCCATCTGCATGCCCACCTTCATTACCCATGGACCACAATAATAGTTCATCCATGAAAGCACACCTTCCAGTTTACAGTGGAGGAGGTGCAAGGAAGAGACGCAGGGAATGGGAGGAGAAGATAAAGTGAACAAAGATTAAAATGGTGCCATTGTCCATTCATGACCCTATAATTTTACTGAGTCATTTAACGAGGAGATTGAACACAAACTCCACGTAACTCCACTGAAATGACCCAGCCCACATGTAAACTATGTGGCTTTATGTAAAGCTGCATGACTGACATAAGCTATTTACCATTTTATCAGTGATGGAATAATAGAAGCAGGTGTTCCCGCTGGCCTAAGCGGAATACACTCTCTAAACATTTTATAATCTATCAGACTGTTGTATCAGTAATGTGTTATATTATTGCATTTTTCCTAGACCTAAGTTATAAAACAAAATCACAAACCTCCTGCAAAGCATCAGAGAATGAAGTCCATGTTTCTTATGCTTTTAAAAAAATGCCTATTTATATATATAAAAAACAAACAAGCTTTCCATTGTACTTAGGAAACTGCCTTCCTATGACTTTGAAATGAAAAAAAAAAAATCCCACATCAATTTTCCTGCAAACAAACCAACTTTCCGTGTTCTGGTTCATTTATTTCTCTTTAACATTTCAAAATTTTGTGGCTTTGGAAATATTTACTTAAAGGAAGTGCTGCAATTTTACGGACATGCAGTGACTCATAAAAATGAAAACTAGGATTGAAAGTTTTATCTGGTGACCTTATTGTTCACAGAGCTCTTTCTGGTGTTCTGCTTTGATCTAAGAATTCTAAAGCCCCAGCCAGTGCCAGGTCTCAGCATGTACTATAAATGTGTTCACCTATAGAGGCATGGAAGCCACTATTCTTGAACCCTACTCTACATATTGGTAGCTAGGTACTGTCTCCTCATATTACTTGCTGGAACTTGGTCAACCAATGAGCTGATGGACATTAACAACCATTTAGCAGTCCTTGTCAAAAATAGTGCTTTTCTGTATTGATGGACTTGTGGGCCTCTGGGCCAGTGCCTCAGGCTTCTGTAGACAGCACTGAGGCACACAGAAGTCATGTGAGAAATCTCCATTGAGAAAATACATAAGTGAATAAAAATAAAAATTATAGGATGATAACAGAGTTGTGGAAAATTGGCTGCTGTTCCCGAGGGTGGCGGAGTTGGAGGGGCCCACAGCAGAGACCATTTTGTTGATTCTCAAGCTCTCTCACTCTCTGACGTGAACGTGTGGAAGAAGGACCACAGAGGATGGATAAATTCCTTTTCCTTCCAGGAAAGCCTGGGAGGTGGTTCTGCAGGCCTGCCAGCCAAAGACAGAGCCAGCGCAGTGGGAAGTGAGGGTCTGAGGAAGTCTCTCACACCACTGACTAATTCTAGTTAAAGAAACACTTCCTTGAAAGAAGGGTTAGAGTTTGGCCAGATCCAAAGAGTGCTGCTTTTTTAGCTCATTCCTCAGTGGTCAGATGATTGTAAGTTGCAGTTTGTCATTGAGGGGATTGAAGGGAGTACCAACTTAAATTTGATGAATTAAATGGGATTATTCAGCCTAATAAGAAAAATACATGTGAAGAGCCTAGGATACGACCCAACTCAGAATATGCTGATTTTGAAAGGCCCTTAAAATATCAGGAAAGCAGAAATAAACTCCTATCATGAGAAATGTAATTCAGATACATGGAGGGACCTTCTGACTAGAATGTTCCCTGAGCAGTGAACTGCATGGCTGATAGTGGATATGGGACATGGTATGATTTTTCCAGGTGACCATCTGTTTGTAAGGAGATGTTTCAGTCTCTGGTGGTCTCCTTCAGGATATAGGGAGATAAGTTTTAAGGAAAAGAAAAATAACCTAAAAAAAAAAAGCCAACTATTTTTAACTTGAAATAGAGTGAATTCTCCTATCAACACCATACTTGAGGCTCCCTGCTACATTGTTAGGAAGAGCATTTCTACCAAAGAGCTGCCGGTATCTCTAATGGGCATTAGGCAGTTGTTCATTCTCCAGCAGACTGTAGGGGTTCACAGGGTTTTTCTGTGCTATCGTTGCTACACAAAAACATGGAATGATAACAAACTAATTAGATATATTTTATAGTTATCAATACTGATGGAGTACTTAGAAGTGCTTTATACATATCATTTCATTTATTCTTCAAAATACCACCCTCATTTCACCCCCCATCAGTTTAAAATAAGGAAGGAAAAGTGCTCCAAGTCACACAGCAGAGCTGGAGCCACAGTGGAATCTGACATCAGAGTCGACAGTGGAGGTAGCACGACATGGCTAATTGTTTTCCCAAGGCACCCTCAAAAGAAAAGGACCCACTATACTAGAACATCCCATACAGAATATTTCCCCCACCAAATCCAGTTTCCTGGTAGGCATGTGTAAAGCTCCAAAGCTATTTGCAGTTACTGAAATCTGTGGCTGAAATTTCATGCTGGCCAGGGTACTAATGCACCTTAGGAAGGGAAAGCAGTGGCCCCATCTTGCAGTCTCTCCCGTGGTCTTCACTATTACTGCTTGAAGATGGAAAACCAATTTTCAGACTTCCTTGCTTTCTGCAATTAAATGAATAAATATTGCAAGGTACATCGCAGGCCTGTTTTTCATAAGGCTCTGAAGGGGGAAATGATTTCTAAAAGGCAATTTTCTAACACCTTGAAAACAGCCTCAGTATGCTAACTCGCTAACAAACTACAAAAGACCCGTTATAACTTTGTATTCTGCAGGGTCTAATGTGTATGAAATCTAACAAGGCGACTCCTTTTCACCTGGGAATCCCTTTTCAAGTGAAGAGAAAAGCACCATAAAAGAAAGGACAAAAGTATCTAAGTCGGTTTCTAACCCAGGTCGTCTTTAATGAAACTGAAATCCTGGACAGGTGTAGATGTGACAAATTTTTTCTATGGGTAACCCCTGCCCCCATCCCATCTAATTAAAAATCCTTTCAAATGCCACTGAAATTAAATTGTCCACCCATCAGAGTTAGACTGTCCTGAAGCTGAATGTCCCCTGGTCATGTTGTTTATCTAAATTCTGGTCTACATGCCTCCTACAGTGGTTTACGTTTCTATTAATTAGGACCATTAATTTATCCAGTAGAACAATTTCCCAGCAAGGACATCCCTCTAATTTTCTCTCCAATCAACAGTTTTAGCTTTTACTTGATACTGTGAGAATTTTAGATTTAAAATAAACCCAAATCATGTCAGAATTTTTTTTTTTTTTTACTCTTTCTCTCCATGGCCCTAACAA
This sequence comes from Galagoides demidoff, assembly GCA_963574575.1. Lineage (NCBI taxonomy): Eukaryota > Metazoa > Chordata > Mammalia > Primates > Galagidae > Galagoides > Galagoides demidoff. The sequence goes on from CAUYQV010183106.1 coordinate 9,100, forward strand.
GTCAGAACTTGACTTGAAATTTCTATGGGGACAAGGTGCAAGATTTCCACACCTGCAGTAAACGCTTATTATGATGTCCCTTAAGATAGTTTCTTTGCTTGGAATTCAAATATTATTTCTAGAGATTCTAAGTGCTTAGATTCAGATATGTCACTAATCTCTTTTAATCACAAGTGTGTACGATGAATTAAAGAAGGCAGTTAGTCTAAAAGGGACTTGAAAAGCATCTTAAAAATAGGAAGAGAAGCCTAATATTATATACAAAGGTGAAGGAAAATACGTAACAAATTCAACTATCATAAGCAGTAAATACATTTTTGCTGATAAGGCTCCCAAAATTTCTTAAGTAACCCAAACTATTATTTTGGGTAATACAAATTGTAACGGCACAATCTACCACGGACAGCACACTGGTTATATATTTGCTATTATTCTTTCTCCTTTTAGACTTTAAGCATCAGTCTTATTGCTGCTTTTCAGTTGTAGAAACTGAGGCACAGAGAGTTGAAGCAACTTTTTCAGGATCACACAGCTAATTAACATTTGAATTTGGGATTGAACAGACGGAATCAGAGTCCAGAGTCCACGCCCTCAAACGCTACTTTACATTATCTTTGAATATAGGTTTAGATTACATACAAAGAAATCTTCTTGACCTAAGGGACGTGAGGATAAAAAATCACAATCAATAAACACTTAAAGAGGAACAGAAATGGCCTCTTTCTGTGGTCTAAAGAATAAAAATCTTGAACTTCAACAGATCAAATGTTTAGGATAACATCTGAGAAAGGACGTCATAAATCCACGTTTATCTTTGCAGTTTACTTCCATGTGGCGTGGAGTGGTTTTCCAGCCACAGGTAGGGAGATAACTAAAGAGTTCCTGTACTTTTACAGAGAAGGGCTGACAAGTCTGTTTGAAATGTACGTTTCTTTGAAAGTTTAATGGAGCCTTTCTCCCCCATTCTCCTTGTTGCTCTTTAGGAAACAGCTTGCACACTTTCAGAACCGGCTGCCCTACCTTGTCGTACTGAAAGGGGCAAGCGCTCCACGTTCCTAAAGAAAGAGTGATCACTTTGATCGCGCTGTCTGCAAAGTCAGACTCTCTTTGTGAACAACACTCTTATTTTAAAAGTTCATCCTCACTAATGAAAACCAAGTGTATGACAGAGTTTGGAGGCGAGTCACCTGTTAGATAACTTTTACAGAAATACTTGTGAAAGGTATCAGAGGAGGAGACCCAGCTATATTCCCTTGATGTATGTGGTTATCTTCAACTGATAAAGTACATTCTGGTGTGTCCTCGGGGTTCATAACCCAACCTCCAGGATGGTCCATCTTCATTTACAGGTCCAGAGAGCTTGAACTCTTAATGTTCTAATAAACCAATGGTCTAACTATTGGGAGTTAATTGTCACAGTGGGACAGTGTGAACGGCTGGTAATCACTGCCTTCATTGTCACAATTAATTTTCACATTGTAGCAAAATATAACCTCAGGAGCTCCTTAGGGGGAAAAAAATCACTTTGTACTCAAATGCAGAGTTCATGTGCTTTAAATAAATTTTAGTAATTTAAAACAACTCAACCTCTTCAAATATGAACAATCAGCACTTTCTTGCTGTCTAGGAATGCTAACTTGAAGTAGTAAATATTCCTTTGCCAAAAAAAAAAAATCAATGAGAACTATTCATAAGCAAGGTATGGTCTATATTTTACAGGTTTACTCTTTTACATCTACGTCACAAATTTTTAAAAATCTGTACGTGTAAGGTCGGAGTACATTTAGAGATAAAAACAGAAAGTCAACGTTAAACTAGAAGTAGGTTGATAAATAAACATTCCTGTCATAGAGTCATCGTATGAAAGCTTGCTAACAAATCCAAACAACTCTTAGTGCATATTACTAAGAGCAAGTTAAAATAGTGATGAGATTTGGGGAAGTAATTAGTGCTCAGAATATACCACTGGGGGTTACCTGCACTTTTTCCTTTTAAAGAAAATAACAAAGCTTCAGTCTTGGATAATTAAATATACAGAGGATTCAAAATTCATTTACTTCACACGAACAAAGGTTCAGTAATTATCTCCCCAATAGCAGAAGGGAATTGGGCAGTGTGGTTCTGACTGGGGCCCTGCACAGTGTGGCATGCTGTTTGCTTCATTTAACTTTCTTTAATATTATTAATCTTCAGGAAATTAGACTCTGCTCCAAGCAGTGTGAACTGCCATCCCCCAAACAACTGGATAATCAGGTAGGAAAAACCTTCCCTCTGAGACACAGCTGCCACTAGAACTTGATTTTCCTTAATCGTCCCTCCCTGAGAGGGAAAATGAGAAGAATGTTTCCCCAACAAAATTTTTGGCATTGGTGTGCTGAGAAGACAATCGGAGGCTTCATACGTATAAATCACTTTGGCTGGACTTGGTAAAATGATGCCAAACAAAAATTACCCCCCGAATGGATTGAATCTAGTTAAATAACCAGAGGACCTGTGTGTTTATTTTTGATCTGTACAGAACCTAGATGGTCTGAGAGCTGACATCCAGGTTTTCTAGCTGATCCAGCACCTGCTCTGGGGCACCTGGGCTGCTGTTCCGAGCACAGTGGTCAAAAGCACGAGCTCTGGATGGAGGCAGAACTGGATGTGACTTTGGGTTTTGTACTTGATTTTGCTTTGCAGTTTGGAACCAGAATTATTTTTCATAGGTCAGTTTTCTTATCCCCAAATGTAGATGGTAATACCTGTCTCCTGTATGTCCTGGGAGAATCCATCAACAGTCAGACAGTATAAAACTGGGCACACATAGTACAGTAGAAATTAATGGCAACAATAAGAAATTATTACCATCACCCTCATGCAAGTGACTAAGTAGAATAAAGCAATTATGCAATGGAACCACCTAGAAGTAGTAGGTAGCATGAAGAACCCTGTATTTATATTCTGAAAATGAAAATGAGAATTCCAGCTCGGTGGCTTGGTAACCCTGAGACTTGGGACAAATTAAACAGGTTCTGTGAACTTCAGTTTCTCCAGATAAATAATGGGGATACTAACTGTTGACATAGAATAAAAGAGATAATATCTGCTTAAAAGTTCCCAGCGTTGTAGCTCGACACTTACTAGGTGCTTTAAAAATATTAGTAGAAAATCAATCTTTCTGCAGAGCTGCAATGATTTGCCTTCCCAACCAGGAGTTAAGAGACAGAGAACTGGGTGAACAACAGACTTGAAGATCTATGACTGGCATGAATGTGGCCCAAAATTGGCTTCGTAGATGTCATTATGGCAACTGATTTTTATTTTATTTTATTTTATTTTTTTGAGACGGAGCCTCAAGCTATCCCCCTGGGTAAAGTGCTATGGCATCACAGCTCATAGCAACCTCCAACTCCTGGGCTCAAGCGAGTCTCCTGCCTCCGCCTCCCAAGTAGCTGGGACCACAGGCGCCCACCACAATGCCCGGCCATTTCTTGGTTGCAGCCAGCATTGTTGCTTGGCAGGCCCGGGCTGGGGATTGGAACCCGCCACCTTAGGTGTACGTGGC
>CAUYQV010183107.1:0-22385 GCA_963574575.1 Galagoides demidoff
ATTGATTAACATAACCTTCATGTCATTTTCTTAGTTATTGTGTTAAGACATTTATATTCTACTTTCAGAAAGATTCACTTGTACCCTTGTAAGATAAACCATAGAGGTGATCCCACCAATCACCCTCCCTCTACCCATCTATCCCCTTCCCCCCTCCCCATATTCTTAAGCTATAAAGCTATAAATTAGTTTCATAGTAGGGCTGAGTACATTGGATACTTTTTCTTCCATTCTTGAGATACTTTGCTAAGAAGAACATGTTCCAGCTCCATCCATGTAAACATGAAGGAGGTAAAGTCTTCATCTTTCTTTAGGGCTGCATAATATTCCATGGTGTACATATACCACAGTTTATTGATCTATTTGTGGGTCGATGGGCACTTGGGCTTCTTCCATGACCTAGCAATTATGACCAAAAATCACATTACAGCATACATTTTTATTTTAAAAAAATCTAGGTCTATTTCTTTCTAATAGTCTGATAAATCCATTTTAATATATAATATTACAAAAATATCCAACAGAAAGAAAATCCAGGCTGAAGGCCTTCATGGGACATTCAAATCATGTCACTATAATGTTGGGGTTTTCACTTTAGAAATAATTACTTTCTAGAAAAATCCTCAACAGCCTTATCCTTTTTTTTTTCTTTAATCTCAAAGCAAACCATAGATTTAAGGAAAGGGGCCTGAAGGCGGCTTCTGGCATCATAATTAATGTTCAAATGGGTTGTTTGAGGTTTTTGACCCATTAAATCCTATTTAGATTCTGTCTATTCTGGGATCTATATTTTGCACTATTCTCTTCTGTGGCATATATTGAAGCTGTGTTCTCTTACATATTAAAGCTGCTGTTTTAATTCAACCTAAGTAACACCCTGGTGTATATCACAAATGTTGAACGGCTGGAATTGGGAGAAGGATCAGAGTCTAGAATCACCCAAATGTGTATTAATGCTTTCTCTGATGCCACCAGTAAACATGTAGAGGAAGTATTGTGCGTCATGTTGGATTAAGGAAAAAAATAAAGATTCCAAGAGAAGGTAGTCCCTATCATGTGTGAGTTCTGCTGAAGAATTAGCAGGTCCTGGGCAGCATCTGTGGCTTAAAGGAGTAGGGTGCTGGCCCCAGAGGTGGCAGGTTCAAACCTGGCCCCAGCCACAAAACAAGAATTAGCAGGTCCTATTCAAAGACCAAACCAGTGCTCACCCAAGTTAAATTTCAGTGATTGCAGGCACGTACTTTAGTGAATGCCTCTCCCCTCTCCTAACTCTGCAGAATCCACGGCATTCATCATTTGTAAAATCGCCATCACAAGTAAGTGATTTATAGACCTCTGCAGCCCCACAGTCATTATAGAAACTACTCTAGGTGGGCGTTGTACGCAGTCAGAATCTACATCGCCCACTCTACATGGCTCCCATCTCCCGGTATTCATGCCCTTGAACTTCCCCAGCTCCGTGCACGTGGGCTGGAGGGGGTGCCTTCCTTCCACCCAGCAGATGACGTCCGAAGTCTCACGTGATTCCATGCAGACGATGATGAGATTTATTTCACACCTAAGATCCCAACATTTATTTTGCTGGATTCTTACTCACGTTTGCTACTTATTTTTTTTTATGCTTCTAAATCTAAAGTTTATCTTTTTTCTTATTTTGGGGGGGCTAAGACATTTATAATTTTCTCTTAGTTGTTTTGAAATGTACCCTTGCATCGTGTACATTAGGTCAGATCCCACCAAATGCCCTCCCTCTTTCCACTAACCCCCCACCCCCTTGCTAGACTATATTTGGAGTTTTTGCAGTTTATTTTTTATTTTTGGGGCCCGGGCAGGGTTTGAACCTGCCGCGTCTGATATATGGACCGGTGCCCTACTCATTTGAGCCACAGGCGCCCAACTATATTTGTGTTTTATCATTTATATGAGGGGGTGAGTGTGTATATTTTGGTTTTATAATAGTATTGAATACATTGTATAATTTTCCTCTCCATTTTTGACATACTCTACTTAGAAGAATATGGTCGGACCTCATCCCAGTTTGAGAACCTGTGGGTGGCCTCTGGACATGAGGGTATATTTTGCGTTTTCTTAAGAAATTCTCTCTCATCCAATCATAGAATGTTATTGGCAAAATTAATAAGAAGACGCATAAAAAATCCAAAGCTGTGTTACTAGATTTTAGCATACTTCTTTTTTGTAATTTTAGCTCATTTTTTTTTTTTAGAAAACTCAATGATATTACAGCTTCAAAACACATAATTTTCATAATCTAATAGGTGTCTGAGAAACCTTTGCAGTTAGAAAATAGACATCATTTGAAGTACATCTAAAATGAACATTGGGCTATAGAGAAAAATAATATATATATATATATATACACATATAGATATAATTTGGGCTCTCTTGGCAAGTTTTATTGAGACTTGGGTTGCATGACAAGCTTCAGAAGTTGAAATATGACTGAATACTAAATACTGCATTGATTATACATAGATGCAGCACCTAAAATGTTCAATTCCATAGAATCTGAGAATGCAAATACTGTGTTTCCCTGAAAATAAGACACTGTCTTATTTTTTTCTCAAGAAAACACACTAGGGCTTATTTTCAGGGGATGTCTTCTCTCTACACAGAAATGCATGGCCTGGCTATTCAGATATGATGTATAGCCGTGCCCATCAATCTGCATAGCCATGCCCATCACTAGGTCTTATTATTGGGGTAGGGCTTATATTTAACAAATGCATAGAAATCCTGCTAGGGCTTATTTTGGGGGGTAGGTCTTATTTTCACAGAAACATGATAGCTACCAGAGGTTGCAGGGTGGTGGAAATGGGAGATGTTACCTAATGGGTAAAGCACCTAAGCTCTATGGGTAAGTTGTAGAGATCTGTTGTACAACTCAGTTCCTGTAATGAACACTGTGGTAGGCAATTTAATATATGTTAAGTGCATAGATTCTAGACAGAGTTAGCCTGGATGTTTATGTTCATATTTTATTTTTTTTAAATCGATATATTTTTTGAGACAGAGTCTCACTATGTCACCCGGGGTAGAGTGCCGTGGCATCACGGCTCACAGCAACCTCAAACTCTTGGGCTTAAGTGATTTTCTTGCATCAGCCTCCCAAGTAGCTGGGACTACAGGCACCCATTTATTTTTTGTTGCAGTTGTCATTGTTGTTTGACAGGCCCAGGCTGGGTCTGAACCTGCCAGATCTGGGGTATGTGGCGAGAACCCTAACCGCTGAGCTATAGGCACCCAGCCTATGTTTATATATTAAAGGTTCATTGTACCAAAGGTCCCCAAAGCTACCTCCAGGTTTGATGACTCACTATTAAGACTCAAAGCATAGTTGTATTGATACATAAGCTTTATAACCGCAAAGGTCTCAAAAGAGAAAAGAGGCATGAAGCCACGTTCAGAGAAAATTAGAGGCAAGCTTCTTAGAATCATCTCTCGGCCGACTTGCTACTGTGTTTCCCCCCAAATAAGACACTGTCTTATATTTATTTTTTCTGAAGAAGACACACTAGGGCTTATTTTCAGGGAGTATCTTACTCTATGCTGAAATGCATAGTTTGGCTATGCAGCATATCTGCATAGCCACACCCATCACTAGGTCTTATTATCAGGGTAGGGCTTATGTTTAACAAATGCATAGAAATCCCACTAGGGCTTATTTTTTGGGTAGGTCTTATTTGGGGGAAAACATAGTAAATCCATCCGTGCAGTATTACATTTTAACAATGCAGGAAAAACGTTGCCTGTCAGAGAAGCTCACAAAACACCACTGCCCAAAATGTTTTGGAGGGACTGGACATGTAGACACCATCTTCTTGGAGTGCACCAGTATACCATTAGGAAAGCTGCTTATCATCAGTGGGACCGTCTTTGCTTGTTTATACACGTGAACCACAGTGAGCTCCTTTTGAACATCAGAGAAGGGTGAGAACAGTCCTGAAATCCAAGATCTCAGTTGCCAACCAAGGACCAGCTTTCTAAGGGCGTGAGTCTCAGGCTTGCTCTGTTGACTCTTGTCTACACAGGAACGGAAGTCTGTGGTGTAAAAATTATCTCCTGAGTTGAGAGGGCCATTCACTTTCTAATCAATAAGGAACCAGAGACAGTCTCCTTCTTTTCCACCGGTAACTATCTCTTTCTGCGATGATGAAAACATAGAAAAGGTGCGTCCTTCTTGGATATCAAGAACGGACATCTGCTTGAGCTATCATCATGACACAGGAGGATGGAGCTCTGCATTTATACTCACAGTATTTTCACAACCCTCCCCCTTGTTTTCTCACAAGGATGAGTTGGATTTAAATACAGTGTGATTCTCGCTCTAGGGTGTTACAAACTTGTGATGTTTCCCGCAACTTTACACAGCGTCTTGATAAATCCCCCCCAAAATTACCACAACAGCAGTCAAAACCAACCTAACAAAACCCCAAGAAAAGTCAAGTTAAATGGGCGGTACCTGTGGCTCAAGGAGTAGGGCGCTGGCCCCATACACAGGAGGTGGCAGGTTCATTCCAGGCCCCAGCCAAGAGCTGCAAAAAAAAAAAAAATAATCAAGTTAAACAGCAAGAAAAACCTAGTTGAGAATAAGTTCAGCCCTCGAGTTTGTGTTTCCATCAAAATGGTGCAAAATTTCAGGTAGATGCCTAGAAATGAGATTGTAGGATGAAATGGAAGGTCTGTTTTGAGTTCTTGGAGAATTCTCCATCCTTCTTTCTAAAGAGGCTGGGTTAGTTTGCAGACCAGCCTGAGCAAGAGCGACACCCTGTCTGTAAAAAATTCTGTAAAAAATAGCCATGCGTTGCAGTGGGCATCTATAGTTCCAGCTACTGGGGAGTATGAGGAAAGAGGGTCTCTTGAGCCCAAGTCCATCCATTCAATGGGACTTAATAAGTTCTTTTCCTTATTTGAGGCTAGATTTCTGTCTGAAAACAGAAAGATAAAGAAATCTGGAATATTGAGGTTACTCAAGATATCTTGAAAAGACTGTAACAAAATGGTATAAACTCTGAGGACTGCTCTCCTGATGTTATTTCCAGTCTGAAGATTGAGGCTGCTGTGAGCTGTGATGCCATGGCTTTCTATTCAGGGTGACAAAGTGAGACTCTGTCTCAAAAAAAAAAAGAAAGAAAGAAAAGCAAGTATCCAATGTACTCAAATACTAATATGAAGTCATAGGAAAACTAATACACACCCCCACTAGAGAAAATCTCCATGAAATTTAAGTTGTGGGAGAGCGGGGGAGAGAGGGGAGAGAGGAAGAAGGGGGGTTTTGGGGAGCTCCCACCCAATGGGAACAGCGTAAGGGTCTCCGGCACCCCTCCTGGGTGAGGGATACGACTACAACAGAGAGTGTCTCACACATGCGAACATTGTGCCCTAATCGTTTGTACACGCACATCAATCTGAAATTTATAAGAACATTAAAAAAAAAAAAAAAAGGTATGAACTTGAACTTCTAGCCTGAGAAGAAACCAAAAAAAAAAAAAGATACACCCTCTTTTTATCGCTAGTCTTCGTAAACAAAGTCTGGTGATACAGAAAGCCAACAGAAAGAGAAAGGAAAACAGACAGTATGGGAAGTTGGACATGCCCTTGAAGGGACATGTACTAAACCCCTTTCTTCAAAACACAGATTCTGCACAGAGACCCAGGCACTGTGGACTTTCCCCATCACTAACCAGGATTCCCTTCTTCAAGGAAAGCAAAATTTTGACTTTCAGAGGCTGACAATAAGGTCATGCTGGGAATGCAAATATCTGGGCTCCAGTCTGAATATTTATTCACCCATATTCTCTATTATTTATCACTCCAATCGAGGTACCAATAGGACCTCCATAAATTCGTCTGAGGTGAAGGCGTCTCTTTCTCCCTGCCCCTCTCCCTCCTCCAGCAGCCCTAAAAGAATATCGTAATTGAAAAACGACTCCCTTTGCAATGGCAATCCGTCCGTTGAATGGAACTTAATAACTTCTTTTCCTTATTTGAGGCTAGATTTCCATCTGCAAACAGAAAGATAAAGAAATCTGGAAATTGAGGTTGCTCAAACTATCTTGAACAGACTGTAACAAAACGGTGTAAACTCTGAGGACTGCTCTGCTGAGGTTATTTCCAGTCTGAATAAGGGATTGGAAATTGGAAAGAAGGGTTTGATTCTTTTCCAGATATATATATATTTTTTCTTATTTATAAGGCTCACCCAGGCATGCATGGACGGCCTGCCGCCCGCATGCTAAGTTTTCTGAACATTTTAACGCTCACAGACCCTTTCTCTCTAGTGTGGAAATGAACAGAGGCATCTTCAGCTGTCAATTCACACATTGCATCTTTCTTCCTCAAATTTTGAATAAATGTCTTACTGCTGGAGCTTAATCCAATTAGTGTAAGGAGTTCAAGGGGTTAATGCCACGATGTTTACAGTGGACAAGCAGATAAAAAGATTCTTCAATTGAGCATGTTAAAAATTAAGAGCCAAATTTGAGATCATACTTACTTATGCATTTTCTTAATGCCTCATTTTTGTTGCTGGTCTGCTTCATGTCTACTTTTTTTTTTTATTAATTTGTGTTAAACACCCTTTTTGGGGTTTGAAATAAAATAGACACTCTAGCAATATTACTGAGTCAATTGGTTAATCTTTGATGTCAAGCAGTACATGCTGTATTGAATTTAGAACTTGAACATCTAATTATTGATAAAAAAAAAAAAATGAAATGTTCAAGAACCCAAATGGGTTTGTTTGGTAGCATTAAAAATCATGAGAATGTGATGTCAAACACAGTAATACATTTTTCCTGGACTCAATATTATTTTTACATATAATCTTATTGTAAGGATTGGTTCATGTTTTCTTTCTTTTTTGAATGAGTCTGTTTATTTTTATTGAACCAAATGTTACAAGAACTATTCCAAATTTCTCTTTTTTCACTTATTTTTCTTACTTATACATGTGTCTATTAGGTTTCCACTTTTGCCTTCACAGAATTAAAAAGACTAAATTTAGTGACAATAACAATGTTTAACATAAGGACTGAGAACAAAAACCTCATAAAGAATGAATGAAGATCAATACATTCAGAAAAGAAATCAGACGATTGCTGCGATGAAATATTAAGCAATAATAATAGTAATAATGCAAATTTCATTTTATATATATTTTCAACAAGTTTTATACCTCTAAATGACTTCATTGAAGTTGTAACATTTTCCTTTTAAACTCGATGTTTTAGGAAACTTAATCCATAAACAAATGCAATTCTTATAGAATTATGGGTGAGTTAAAACGTGATTTTGAGAAGGGTCTCGTAAAGTCTAAATGTAAGCATGAGAACTTGACTGTCACAATTATGGCAAATGGGGTATGTGTTATTCCCAAATGTTATTCCCAAAGCCTTGGCTTTCATAAGCATGATTACATAGGAAGACTAATAGAGTCTTTCACACCTTGATTTGGTAATTGAACGTCACCAAATTTTAGTGGTGAGTTAATTCAGGGACACAGGTAATCATTCTGTAGCATAGGTGTTCTCCCTTGAAACAGATATAACCGAAAATACTTTGATAGGCTTGGCGCCCATAGCACAGTAGTTACAGTTCTGGCCACGTGCACCGAGGGTGGCAGGTTCGAACCTGGCTCCTGCCAAAAGTTGCAAAAACAACAACAAAAATGTCTGGGTGCTGTAGCGGGCACCTGTAGTCCTGGCTACTTGGGAGGTTAAGGCAAGAGAATCACTCAAGCCTAAGAGTTTGAGTTTGCTATGAGCTGTGACCACTTAAGTCTAAGAGTTTGAGGTTGCTGTGAGCTCTGATGTCATAACACTCTACTGAGGACGACATATTGTAAAGTGACCAGAGGTCCCGCTTTTGGCAGGACAGTCCTGATTTTTAACAATTTGTCTTGTGTCCTGCAGTGCTTTAAAAAAGCCCTGATTTTTGGAAAGAATGCACCATAAGCTAGGGAACACGGGAGAACAGGAAGGGAATATACAGTTTTCGGCTGCCATATGGCTATTTCGCCAGAATATGCATTTTATATTATTTTTGTTAATTTTATAATGTTAAACTTTAATAATAACAGATAATTGTTGAGAACTGATTATTGAGAACTGCTTATCAAAGTTTGCATTGTTGTCAGGCTCTACCCCCAGGCCCCGCCCCCCCCCCCATGGTGTCCCGCTTTACCAATGTTAAAATCTGGTCACCTTAACATAGTGAGACTCTGTCTCCAGAAAAAAAGAAGACAAAAATACCTTGATAAACTTTAGAGATGTGGTGATGTTCTTGTATACAGAAAATCCTCAAAATTTATATTTATCATCAGTTACCCCTATCAATAAAAATGATAAAGTAATTAATTATACATATGTGTCTGCACACACACACACACACACACACACACACACACATACCAACCACCAAAAAGGGCATGTAACCAAAATTTTATTTTAATAAAGGGCAATTTAATTGATTCAATTTCTACATCTGAAACATGCCTTTTCCCCAAACACAGGATGTGATAATAATAATACTTAAAAAGTGGTATTTTTCTTTATTCTTTAACACTTTTGTTTCATAATTTATACAAATTTACAGATATGCCTTACTATGGTGGACAGCACTCACCTGGAAATAGCCACATTTATCTTTTGTCTAGAATGTTAAGCTAATATTTATAAATTATTTCCCTGAACTCAGATCTTTTGTCTTTAAATATCAATCTTGGGTTGGTTTTTCCATTTAATTTACATGCATTTAGAGAATTTGATGAAATTTACATGTGGTTCAATATAACGGGTTGGTTTCATTAATAGAGAATTTAAGGAAATTTATATGTAGTTAAATATTGCTGGTTGGTTAATAATTCCTAAGTCCTGTCATTTCAAAGTATCCAGACAATATATGATCTGTGAGAAACTTTGGCATTAATTTTTCCCCCCTGCATTATAGGAATCTAATATGATTCCTTTGTTTATTGGTAAAAATGCTGTCTGATTGTCTCCATGACTAATTAGTTGGACTTTATAATCGGATTGCTTAATATTAAAAAGAGTAATCGATTCTAATCTATTCACTGTAATATAATTAAAGAAGTTCTTTCCCTGCCAATTCTTGGAGAAATAATAGAAGTAAGATGATGCCAACTTTAAATACTAACTTTCACTCCCTAGTTTATGGCACAATATTTTTAAATTAATTTAATTTTTTTTTTAATATTCGCATGTCTAAATTGTAGAACATCCTGGCTCAGGCTTCACATTTATTCCTAAACATCACTAATTGGCTGGTCACTATTTCATTTTGATCTGTGAAAGATAATCTCTTGATTTTTGTACCAGTGTTACTCATATACCTTAAAAGCCAAGGCGCCCATTTTATGATTAATCTTTCATGTGGTATTAAGAAAAAAAAGAGAAAGAGATAGAAAACAAATAAAAAATACGGAGAAAAACAACTGACATCAGGAAGATGCATCTGAATTTTTATTTTAGGGTTTCCCTCTCATCTAATTATATTGCTTACTCTCTTTGTAAATAGCCTGAGTGCGCTCAGCAAAATTCAGTAATGCCTGAAGCAGAACCCAGCCCCACCTAATTTATCTGATTCCAATTACTTTAAATTGACACCAAGATCATCCTTCAGTCTGTCATCCTTCAGTCTTACTGCCTTAAGCACTCAGATTTGCAAAATCTTTAACATAAAAATGAACATATGCTTCAAAGACAGATTTGCATTTTATTACACAGGAGTCCCTCTTATGGTTCCCTGATTATACAATCTGATATCACAACCTAACACCCGGCAGGAGCTGTTGCCTTTTCCAGAAATGGAAGGTCACCTTCCTCTTCTTGAGTATTGAGACTTTGTCTTTTCACATTGAACCTATATTACCCATCTTTTTTTTTTTTTCAGTTTTTGGCCAGAGCTGGGTTTGAACCCACCACCTCCGGCATATGGGGCAGGCACCCTACTCCTTTGAGCCACAGACTCTGCCCTGTATTACCCATCTTTAATGAAGGTTTTCTAAACACCTTAGTCAAGCGACTCTCTGAACATACACTCAAGTGCATGTGGTTGAAAACAGGAAAGAAATGTGGGGTTTTTTTGGGCAGCGTACGTCAATATTACCAGGCCAGGAAGAAGGGTCACTTTGGATGGAACTGGAGACCGTTATCCCAAGTGAAGAGTAATGGAGAAGCAAACACGGCAGGTACTTGCTATTAAGTTGGAACTAAGGGACAGGCAGAAAGGAGCACAGAGAGGAGTAAAACTCACTGGAAACGGAGCAGGTGGAGGGAGAGAAGAGATAGACACCAACCTAGCTAATAGGAACCACAAACTCTCTCTCTGGGGGACAACATTCTTGTAACTCCGACTCAAGCATTGCAAAAGCACTTGATGCCAATAAAACCATTCATACTCTAGAAACCCGTGAAAAAGCCTTGACTGCCTTCTAAGTTTGAGTTTGAGTTTTGAACTTTTCAATTGCTTTATTTTTAAAATTGTTTAAATAGACGCGGCCAGTAACTGTACATATTTATGGCATACACTGTCATGTTATCATACGTGTAATAAACAGGTCGCGGTAATTATTTCTTTGTGATGAGAAACATTCAATATTCTCCTTCCAGCTACTCATAATGACAGCATTTGACTGTTAACTGTATTCACACGCCAAGTTGTACAGAACACTAGAACTTACTCCTCCTATCCCGCTGTAATTTTGTATTGTTTAACAAATCTCTCCCAAAGTCAGAATTTTGTCTTACTCATCTATCCCCTTCTTTTAACCCACCCACTGGCACAAAGCCTGGCTTATTAATTGACTTACATGTTCACAGGTGTTTTTTTGTTGGTGGTGTTTGTTTGGAGACAAGAGTCTCACTTTGCTGCCCTGGGTAGAGAACCGTGGCTTCACAGCTCACAACAACCTCAAACTCCTGGGCTCAAGTGATTGATTCTCTTGCCTCAGCCTCCCAAATAGCTGAGACTATGGGTGCCCCCACAATGCCCAACTTTATTTCATTTCATTTATTTTTTTATAGTCATATGACATTTTTTTTAGGTTGATATGAGGGTACAAACAATGAGGTCAAATATTAGATTTTATTAGGTAGAGTCCCTCTCGTGATTATGTCCCTCATTTAAAAGGTTTGCCAGACACCCCACACTGTGCCCATTCAGTGGAAGCACCCCACTGTCCTGCTCCTGTCCGAGTCCCACAATATCCCTCCCCCCAACCTGAATTGAAATGCATTTTTCTCCTATGTGCTCAAGCAGTAGACCAGCTACTGGCTTCATATTAGAATTGAGTCCACTGGGGTGGCACCTGTGGGTCAGGGAGTAGAGTGCTGGTCCTATATAGTGAAGGTGGCGGGTTCAAACCCAGCCCTGACCAAAATTGCAGTAGCAAAAAAAATAAAATAAAATAAAATAACTTAAAAAGAATCCCATCAAAAAGAATAGAGTCCACTGGATAATTGCTTTTCCATTCTTATGCTATCTTACTAATAAGAATGCATTTCAACTCCATCCAGGGTAATACAAAAGATGTGAAGTCACCATCTGGTTTTATGGCTGAATCGTATTCCATGGTATACATATACCACAATGGTTTTAGAGATGGAGGTGTTGCTTCTGCTCAGGCTGGTCTTGAACTCTTAAGCTCCACCAGTCTACTGACCTCTAGAGTGCTGGGATTACAGGCATGTGCCACCATACCTAGCCTGTTCACAAGGTTTTAATATTCAGAAATCACATTTATATGACTATCTCCAAATCATCATTAAGGTGAATCTCATGTAACTTTAATTTTTTTTTTTTTTCCAAGACAGAGTTTCACTCTGTTACCTGGGTAGAGTGCCATGGCCTCAGCCTAGCTCACTGCAACCTCAAACCCTTGGGTTCAAGTGATCCTCCTGCCTCAGCCTCCTGAGTAACTGAGTCTACAGGTGCCTGCTACAATGCCCAGCTGTATTATCCATTTTTAGCTCGCTCTTGCTCAGGCTAATCTTTTTTTTTTTAACAGTGAAAAATATATATATATTATATAATTATTATATATATGATATATTATTATATATTTAGAATTAGCCAGCTGTACTTGGCTTAGATGATCCCAATTTTGTTGGCAACATCCAAAGCATCATAATCAGGAGCCAATCAAACATATGCCTTCTTCTCCCCATCAGGCTTCATCAGGGTGTTGACCTTGGCCACATCAATGTCATAGAGCTTCTTCACAGCCTGTTTGATCAGTTGCTTGTTGGCTTTGACATCCACAGTGAACACAGGTGGGTTGCCTTCTATCTTCTTCATGTCAGACTCAGTGGTCAGGGGGAACTTGTTGATGGCATAGTGGTTGAGCTTGTTTCTCCTGGGGGCGCTCTTCTGAGGATATTGGGCTGCCTCCAGAGTCTCAGAGTCTTTTGGTACATTCCATAGAAACAAAATAAGCAAAGTGACAATACCAACAACAAAAAAGAAAAAACACAAAGAACAAAAGAACACAGCAGACTGAATCTCAAATATACCCAAAGAAGCAACCAGATAAGAATTTTCATCAGTTGAACTCGAGAGATAACTCATGGAAAATTCTCCCCTGTAGACCTGAAACACTGGATCCCATTTACTGATTTTTTTAATCACTTAAAAAGAGCACAAAAGCCAGAATATTTTTTGAAATATGACTACTAATTATATCGTTCTCCAGTTGCATGAATCAAAATATGCAAATGCAGAAAATAAAATCACACAGTTGTAACAATTGCTTATCAATATCCTGGGGGCAAAGGTGTTTTGTGGGGTTGATGCAAAAAAGAAAGAGAATCATTACCACATGGGTGTCTTCTGTTGAGTGAAAGAGTTAGGGTGGGAATAGAGATGATTCTATTCTGTCCCTCTCATGTCTCTTGGAACTGCTGTACAATCAAAGCAACGCTATGTAGGGACCACGAGAGAGTAAAACTGATTATTTGTCTAGGGGGCTCATTGATACAGGAGATGCTTTGTCTACTAAGGGGAACAAATTGACCAGAGGGGACTCCCAGGAAACAATAGATGGATGTTTATGGGTCCCTAAGCACTGATGGGATATTTGGTCTATGAAAGACGCTCTCCAAGGACTGACCAGCCAGAAAGAGGCAGAGACAATCTGAAGCGGAGAGGGGGTAAATAAAGCCTGCAGCAGGGAGTCTTTGGAGTCCACACACAGTTGACCACATAGTGCGTTACCCCTAAATAGCCCACCCTCATTCACATACTAAAAAATCACACCCACCACCAGCACCAGGGCAGTTTAGAGCCGCCATGGTGAACTCCAGAAATTGCCTTAGCAGGATGGAACAGGGGAGGATTCCCAATTCTGGGTCTGGGAATTCTCCACCCTTTTCCAAGAAAAGCCATGAACAGTAAGGTTATCCCTCAGCAGACAAGGCGAGGCTTAATTTTGTTTGACATAAGAAAGAGGAAGAAATCTTCCAAGACAAGGGTGGGATATGATATGGTTGTATTGACCCAGTGAATAAAAATAAATAAATAAATAAAATGAGAAAGGCAGCTCGAAACACAGATAAGGAAAACTGATCAGTAAAAAACAGTGGATGGGTTTACTCACATGGTTTTGACATCCTGAAAGTTCTATCTCACTTGCTAATTTTAAAAAGAATAAAACATATTTTGCTAAGGGAGGGTTGCCTTTCATTTTGACAAGTATCTTGTACAAACTCTTTTCTGATCTTTTTGAGATGAGTTTCATTTGGCTGAGTGTGAGAACAGAGGCTAATAAATATTTCAAAATCAATCTTTTATGACACGTCGAGATTTGTTCAGATGCGTTATACATGAAACGCTTTTCCGACATCTATGATGGGAAACTAAATATTTACTTTTCCCCAGATGCTAAATATTACTTTTCATTGGCATTTTGTTAATATGATAATAACAATGACACAAATATAAATTCATACCGTAGAAACATGATCTATTTATTTCAAGCAACTAAATATTCTGTCTAACCAACACTTGCAAAAAGATAGCACGTATGCTGATAGCAAAATATCAGCTATGCAACGTTTAGATAAAGTTTGATGTCTAAAATAGTATCTCAAAAGGGTGCTTTAAACAGCAAGCTGCAAAGAGAATCTTTTAGCTTTCACCAAAATGTTGTCATTAATCCAAGATCTATCTCAGTCTTGGTGCTATGGGCACGTGTAATCTAAACGTCTTTTGTGGCAGGGCTGCCCTGCTGTTTGTAGAAAGTATGGCAGCATCTCCACTCCCTGCCAAATAGCTCTTCCCTGCTACGTTCCTGATGATGACAAAGAAAAACTGTCTCTAGACCTCAGCAAGGGATCTGGACAAAGGAGCAGAATTGTCTCCTGTTCAGCCGCACCATGTAAATCCCATCACTGTTGGACTCTAATGAGTCTACTGCTGGGCCAGATTCCTTCTCTTCTCTTTGGGACACGGCTATTTTTATCTGGCTGTAATGTCATCTCCTGGCCTCTCTGCCTCTGCCTCCTTCCTTCTCAGAACTAATAGGCTTGCGTGTGATGTAAAACGAAACCCTGCAAGTTTCAGAAGGTAGCAATGAGAGAAATGCAGATCATGACGTTACATCAAGGATTCTGTAGAGAGTCCAGGGAACATCCCCACCAATAACAGTCCAATCAAGCAAATTCTCATTCTAGGACCCACCACCATAAGGGATTTTTTTTTCCTCCCCATTCTCTTTTATTTTTAGCATCATCACTATAACAAGAGCATATTTTGGTTACTTTGGGGAATAAATTGCTGGTATCCAACACATGTAGAAATTTGCCAATTTTTTTTTTTAAAGAACGCAACCAATTTTTACCTTCCCATACTTGTTTCATTTGCATCTCACCCCCCCCATTTTTTCCTTAGTGTATTTTAAAACAATTTTTATTATTTTTTTAAACTTTAGCTTCTTTTTTTTTTAACCGACTATTTATTTATTTTCTCTTAACAGTTTTTTATTAAATCATAACTGTGTACATTAATGCATTTATGGGGTACAATGTGCTGGTTTTATACACAGTTTGGAATGCTTACATCGAACTGGTGTTTGTTTGTATTTTTTTTTTTTACTTTTGAATTATGCTACACCCCAGACCTCAAGCGTCTACCAGAGGAGACAAAATAATTGTCTCTCCAGTATGATAACTAATTTATGGATCATAAGGGAGGGATTCTTACACATTTTATCCTTTTCTCCAGGCAGACTACCTGGGTTCATTGGGTGTCCAGATATACATGTAATTATCTTACCTTCTTAGCGACACTGAGGGGCAAGTAGCTTACTCTGTAGCAGAAATATAAGCCAAGGCAAACATAGTCTCAGCACACATACACCATCCATCACTGGGGACAGAATCAGACACCTACCTTGGAGAAGACCATCTAACCATCTTGTCATTTTCTCAGATACCCACCTTGGAGAAAGACCATCTAACTATCTTATCATTTTCTCTTGAGCTCCATGGCTGTGCCATCAGGAGCTAGAATACTGTTCTTACAAATTTTCTACAGGATTCCACCTAGAAACCCCAATGATACATAGCCAGAGAGAATTTATCACATCAGAGGCTACTTCAACATTTTGCCACAGGTCAGAAGGATAAAAACAAGTAAAGACAATTTGCAAGGTATGGGGGAGGGGAGGGTGTGAATTAGCCAAAAAAAAAAAAAAATTCAAAAAACAGATATGGGCATTTCTGACGTGAAACCACTGTGGTAAACCCTTAGGGGTTTGTTTTTACTGCAGCAAAAATAATAAAGTGTAGCAGAGAGAATCAACACCCCCAACGATGTCCATTTTCAAATCTTGAGACACTTTTGCTTTGCCACAAAGCAATACTATACAATTCTCAAGACTTTGGGGTTTCTCTGACCCATTTCTCTCCTATCTCTGCTCTCTTTTGCCCATCACCTACAATCATTTTCTTAATTCAATTCCTAACCTTACTTATAACAAAGAATTGAAAATTGGTTTTAAGATTAAGAAATCATTATTTCTAGCAATGCAAGCACATCAAAATATGACTCTTCCCTTAAGTACCCACATGTCCACCCTCACCTAATGTAATCACAGGTGTCTTTAAAGGTGAATGAATTTCTGACACTCAGTAGGATGGCTACTATAAAACACTCCTCCCCACCCACACACCGGGACACACACAGAAAACCCCAGGAAATAACAAACGTTGGTGACAATGTAGGGAAATTGGAACCTTGTGCCTGTTGGTGATAAAGGCAATTAGTACAAGCATTATAGAAAGTGTATTGAGTTTCCTCAAAAAACAAAAAACAAAAAACAAAAAACAGGAATTCTGCAATTGATAATCAATTCTATTACAGATAACCAGCAATTCTACTTCTGGACACATACCTCAGAGAACTGAAATCAGGAATTCAAAGGATTATTTTTACACCCGTGTTCAACAGCAACACTCATCAGTAGCCAAAAGATGGAGACCACCCAAGTGTCTATGGATAGATAAAGGGATAAACATAAATGTGGCACAGAAAACCAATGTAATATTATCAGCCACAGAAAAGGAAACAAACACTGACATGTGTTACAACCTGTTATAGTCAATCGTAGTGAAATAAACTAGTCTCAAACAGACAAATACTGTATTTTCCCACTTATATGAGACGTGTAAACTAGTCAAATTCCTAAGGACAGAGGGCAGCTTGGTGCTTGCAGGTGGTGGAGGTAGCAGATGGACAGGCAGTAGAATAATGGGCATGGAATGTCTAGTGGGGAAAATGAAAAAATTCTGGAGACGGAAGGCGCTGATGGGTGCACAGGATCTTCACCAACTTCATGCCGCTGAACTGAACACTTGGCTAGGCTAATTTCTTGACTTCCATGCAGTGAGACCCAGTCAGACTTTTCGTCTCCAGAACTGTGTAAAGATTATTACCTTTATGTTGGCTGTCTTAAGTTACTGAATTTGTGATCATTTGATACAACAGCAAATAGGAAACTCATTTTAAGTGTACAGGAATGGACACTATGCTTGCAAGGTCAGTTATCACTTCTTATCACATTAAAAGGGAACACTGGGAACAGGACAGTCTCTGGGTAAGCCTAGAGATGTTTTCTGACTTAGGGGTAAGCGGGTAACTCAGTGTTTCAGAAAGAGATAAGATCGGTCACTCGTTAGTAAGCTGGTGTTAAACACCGATGCTTGGTACTTCTTCATGGGGGTTGTGGGGAAAGAACAAGTGAGGAAGGAGCACATGGGGAATAGCAGGTGGCAATCCTTACTCATGCAGCCCTCGTATGTCATGACTTTAACTCTCCACACCCGTTGTGTATCACCTTAATAAATAGCTGTTGCACCTCTGGTTAGCCCACCTCTTGCAAGCAAGCACTTCAATCCATCTGTGCCATCCCTGGTTCTTTCGTTCAGTGTCGGGAGGTGTAGCGTCCCATGGCAACAACACTCAGTCTAAAAATGCAAGGAAGAGGTATCTATAGTAAGGTACTATAGTAAATGATACCATGATAAATATGGTGGATTTTTCTTTGGAACACTAGACAGCATAGAAGAATTTTTAGCAAGTGATCATGTTCACTTCTGTGAGATAAATTAACTGAAAATCTGAAGATGATTAAAGTTGTTATGTATTCTATCCATAAGAATAGAGCTGATGGCCTGCATTAAAAGATGCCTGGTGATAGGAATGGATTGAATTGGGTAAACTTGAGAGGTATCTGTGAAAAAAATGGACAGGCGATGTAAAAGATTGCTGGTTTCCCCGAGTTAGTGAAATCTTTTTTTTTTTAATTAAATCATAGCTGTGTACATTAATGCAATCACAGGGTACAGTGTGGTGTTTTCATATACAATTTGAAATACTCTCATCAAACTGGTTAACGTAGCCTTCGTGTCATTTTCTTAGTTATTAAGACAATCATACTCTGCTTTTAGAAAGATTCACTTGTACCCTTATAAGATAAACCATGGAAGTTAGTGAAATCTTAGCACACGCTATATATTCTTTCATTCTCACCTGAGTGAAGACCCAGGAAAAAGGAAAAGCAGTGGAATACCTGTAGAGGAAGATAAATCCAGTTTTCCCATTTGCATGGATTCTGAGTTGGCTTTGGTCTATGGGAGGAGGGGAAGGAGTGATATCCACTGAACAGATAGATACAGGGATACAGAGTTCTGAGATATAAGACCATTTTTTGAGATGTGCAAGTTTGGTTGCCTTCTGTTTAGAAATGTCCTTCAAAGCCACAAAGGGGAAGAGAGTTGGACTTGCAGAAGCATGTATCTGATGGAACAGTGGAGGGTTAAGGTCAGCATCTGGTGAGATGAAAGCAAGAGACAGAGGAAGCAATGAGAGAAGCAGGATATTACACTGAAACAAATATTGCCAGCGGTGACAGCAGGAGATTAGTGCTATACCCAATAAAGAATAAAAGTGGGGGCGGCTTCTGTGACTCAAAGGAGTAGGGCACCTGCCCCATATGCCGGAGGTGGTGGGTTCTAACCCAGCCCTGGCCAAAAAAAAATAGGATAGTGTGCAGAAATAAGAGATGTTCAGTAGAGAGATACACTCTAGAAAACTCAAGAAGAGAACGGATTGAAAACTGCTTTGCAGATTTCAGAATTCAAGAGTCCACAGTGACTACTTCAGTAAAGATTTGAAATTGTGTTTTGGGAAGACTCAGGATGCCAGCCCATGGAGAAACAAATGTTAGAGGCATACAACAAATGAAACCATCATGGTTCTAGTCAATCACCTTGGGCCTGACATCTCTATTTATATCATGATCAATAAATGCAGACTATCCACATTAAAAATATTTTCCCAGAACTGGTACAAGTTGTATACTTAAGATGTTCTATTTTGCAGCAAATAATCAGAGCAGTGAAATCTTATTAGATATTACTCAAAATAGTATTTGTATAGATGCCAAAAATTTATGGACCAAGCACAACTTACTATAAATTTTAGAATATATTGATATGGTGCCTAATTTCTCTACCTTCAAAATCTATCATTATTATTCAATATAATGGTTCCAAGCATACAAACATCTCACAGGATTTATTAATGAAACAATTTGCACACAGTTCTCATGCCTGATTTTATTTGAGCAAAGAACACTCAAGATGAATGGATAAACAAAATGTAATATAGACAAACATTCCACATCTAATTATTTGACCACTTGTTCTGACATTAGGCTAATTATCTACCAAATTACTGAATTCCTCCATGAGGAATTTATTTGTTATTTTCTTTTGCCAAAAAAGTAAAGCAAATAACACCTACGTATTTGGTTTTGCTAAAGAGTAGGGAAAACTTTGTTTATGTTCCTCCTTTTTCATTCTTAATCACCTTGGGCGTCTTTGTCTGTAAATTATACATATGCATGCATAATTTATAAACTCACACATAACCTTTATATGCATAGAAACATATTGCTTCTTGCAAAATTTAATTTGCTTTGTTTTTTAAATCTGTACACCTCTGCATTAATCATACTTTCCAGACGACACATTTATCTCCAGAAAAGAAGCATCTTTAAAAAAAAAAAATATACCGCAAAAAATTTACACCAAATGTGAAGCCACACATCTTACTGGAATTCTATTCAACAATTTAAAACAGGTCCATTTTGCCATCTCCACTTAAAAACCCAGCATGACACAATTCCCCAGAAAAGGTACTAAATGACTGAGGTGAACTTTTTTCAATGCTTATCTTAAGAGGCTCAAAATAAACCAAAAACTGCTCTGACAATACTTTGGCACCCAGTTTCAAATTCCTTCAGCCCAAGGCACGCTACAAAACCCTGGAAACATGCCACCTGCTTGCAAGAACTGCCTTCCTAATGGAAAAGAGTTGACCCTGGAGAGCTTCACTTTTCTGCAAATGTATCCTTGTCTTTGTTGCCAACATGTCTGTCTCTATTCAGTTTCACTGGCACTCAATAGAACAGGGGCTGGCGTGAGCAGAATATAAATGCATGCTCCTTTCAGACAGAAGTCCCTGTTCATAAAACACACAAAATACACACCCTTTTATTTAAAGAAGAGCGGGATTGACTCTCCAGAAATTACGTGTTCTTTGTGTGGTAGATTAGTAGTAGATAGAGGTCAACTACTTGAGTCTTGATCTCCCATTCTGATACACACACCAGCCTGAATTCCATGCAGGAATATTTGCAGTGTGACCACTGTCTGCCAGCCACAGACTCAGAGGAAGGTTACATGATCTGTTGGAGAGATTTTTCCCTCTGTGTGTGTGTGTGTATGTATGTATATTTATATATATGGAATGTGTATGTATGTGTGTGTGTGAGTGTGAGTTTATTCTGATAGGTTAATTTCTGATAAGACATGATTCATAAATGAATAGGTTTGCAATATAAAAGATAACAGGTGCTATACAAAAAATACAAGATATAAGATAAAAGGATAAAATAAGATGTAGTAGAGAAAGTACTTGTCTTTGACTACTCAGTAACAAAATGTTATAGACCAGAAAGCTTAACCAACTGATCTTTATTGCTCACAGCTCTGGAGGCTGAAGTTTAAGATGCCTACTTGGTAGATGCCGTGAGTGGTGGAGACGCACTTCCTGGTTCACAGATGGCGCCTTCTCACTGTGTCCTCACATGGTGGGAGGGGTGAGGGAGCTCTCTGGGGTCCCTTTTATAAGGACACTGATCCCATCCATGAAGATCCATCCTCATCACCTCCTAAAGGCCCCACCTCCTAACTCCATCATTTTGGAGAATAGGATGTCATCATATGAATTTGGAAGGGCACACTTTCAGACCCCAGAAGTCCTATGGAAGAGGAAGAGTTGGGGCAGCACAATGAGCTATCCAACAGCCTAATTCTCTACCTGAACAGCTATGTTGAGTCAAAAGAACAACAACAACAGCAAAATAAAAACACAGCAGTCAAAACATGCTGTGCTAGTGGAGAAATCAAGATTTTAAGTAGTAAGAGTGGGCAAACTTGTCATCACCGAGGGCTTTGTTCACAAATAGAAAGGACTGGCATTTTATATTCTCTGTCATGAGAAGTCAATAATTCTTAGCAAGCTCTGGAGCATAATGATGTGTTTTATGTTTTCAGAAAATTATGCTGTACTCCCATGCAGGGAAAGACTTTTAGGAGACAAAGATGAAAGGTGAGAAGCTCAGAAGGTTTTTCAGTGAGAGAAAAGGACGGATGGATGGCATTCATCACAGTCATAAGTAGCAGGACATCATGAACACATAGAGCTTAGTAGAAATGAACAAAGAAACCAAAGGAAATTCTGAAGTTTTTTTAATATTGTTTCTTATAACGCTGAAATAGACATGACATAAAATTTACTTTTGTAACCATTTTAACCATGCAGTTGAGGCTTCGGTGAGCCTCTAGCCTGAGTGATGGACAAGACCGTCTCAAAAACAAAAACTTCATCCAGAGACAAGTTAGAATGCCCAGAAATTTGCTGTACTTTAAAAGTTTTAAAAAGAACAAAATGCACTCACGTTTTAAAAATCTAATGTTAGCAAATGAGTAGACATACCACACCACTATGAGCATGTTTTAAAATTGTTTGGTGCAATTTCCAAAAAAAAAGAAAATTACACTCTTCCAGAAGCTTCTAATTTATAGCCAATAAACACAAGTGCATGCAATCTGAGATGTTTGTAGAAATTTATAAATTTGCTTCATTTATATACCACCTTCCCTGTGTTGGACACTTACTTAAAATATTAATATTTCAACTTGCACAAAAGTAGCAACCCCTGAAATGCTGACCATTCTGATAAGCATAGATGATAATCTTCATTCAGTTTCCAAGTCATTACTCTTTAAATTTTAGTGAAATTTATACAGAGAGAGACATATATCCTTTTCCTAAAATGTATTATTGATTGCATAAACATTTAATTTTTTTAAGTTATTTATCTTGTTGCCAATGGTCTCACTGTGATAGCAGAAAGCTTGCTGATTCTGGTGATAAATACCAATGCTGAATATTCCTCCTAATAACTTATTATCAGGCCTGTGTGCTATTTGAATAACATGATTCATGAGCACATTTAATGATGTGAGCTAATACTTCAATCTGCCCTTGATCAATGATCTATCATATTGAATCTGCACCCACTTGGAGGTGACTGTGCCTGCCAACACCGGATTCAACTATGCAACATTTAATTCCATCCTCCCTCCCTTCCTTCCTTCCTTCCTTCCTTCCTTCCTTCCTTCCTTCCTTCCTTCCTGAAACAGAGTCTCAAGCTGTCGCCCTGGCTAGAGTGATATGTTATCATAGCTCACAGCAACTTCCAACTCTTAGCTTCAAGC